>JACXGI010005077.1:34358-49398 GCA_016801175.1 Esox masquinongy | reverse complement strand
GCCGAGGACTGGCCGCCGCCGCTCTCTGCCGCCGAGGACTGGCCGCCGCCGCCGCCCTCTCCTGTCCCGGCCGCTCCGTCGTTCCGGCGGCTCCGCCTCCCCGGCCTGTTTTGGCCGCTCCGGCCTGTCCCGGCTGCTCCAGGTGCTGAGCCTCTGCCTGTCTGGGTGCCGTCGTCTCGCCCTCCTCCCCTGGGTTCTTCCAGTCTTGCGGTCGGGAGCCTGCGCCTTTGGGGTGGGGGGTACTGTCACGGTATGGTGAGGATCAGCGCCACCGGGCCGTGCACCTCCAGTTCCCATCACTCCACAAACACATCCCGGACTTGTTTCGTCACGTCATCAATCATTCACACCTGGTCCCAATCATTCCATCAGTATGTGTTTAAATGTTTCTCCTCTGCTCCCCTCACTTTTCGATCATTGTTGTTGCTGTCAGTTATGTGTCCACATGTAACCGGTGAGTGCTTCCGTTCTGCTGCTTAAAGTCTGCCCTTTTCTTTCTTTAGTGTGTTTGGACTCGGTTTTGTTTTCATTAAATACCAACATCACCTGCAATCTGCTTGCGCTTGGTTCCTCTCCTCCAACCATCGTAACAAGTGTATCCGCATTTGGTCACGTTTGTTCTGGAATGGAAGGGAAAACCTATACACTGCGTGCACTATTATTAGGCAAATCATATTTCTCAAGATTTAATTTATTGTTGAACTATCTCAATGCTTTATGTCAATCCAAAATTTAATTGAACCTCAAACCTGAATGTTAAACAAAGGAAAAGTATGTTCTGATCTTTCTCAGGGGAATATGTAAGTGTGCACTATTATTAGGCAACAACTGGTGTGCAGAATTATTAGGTAACTAAATTACAAAAATAGTTTCTCCCAACTTACTTGCTTATTCTCAATTTTTAAAGAAAGTGTAACAAATAAGTAAAACTAAATGACAATTAATTAAAATTTGGTTTTTTTCAAAGAAATTCAGCGACCAATATTGCCACCCTTCTTTTCAATAACTGCCATGAGCCTTCCATCCATGGAGTCTGTCAGTTTCTTGATCTGTTCACAATGAATTTTCACTGAAGCAGTAACCACAGCCTCCCAAATGCTGTTCAAAGAGGTGTATTGTCTTCCCTGACTGTAAATCGTTTGAGAAGGGGCCACAAATTCTCAATAGGATTTAAGTCAGGTGAGGAAGGGGGCCAGGTCATTATTCGGGCATCTTTGAGGCCGTTGCTTGCTAGCCAGCAGTGGAGTATTTGGATGCATGTGATGGAGCATTGTCCTTCATAAAGATCATGGCCTTCTTGAATGCTGAGGACTTCATCCTGTACCACTGCTTGAAGAAAGTATCTTCCAGAAACTGGCAGTAGGTATGGGAGTTCAGTTTCAGTCCATCTTCAATCCAAAAAGGTCCAACAACCTCATCCTTAATGATAGCAGCCCATACCAGTATCCCTCCTCCATCTTGCTGGCGCCTGACTCGAAGTGGAGCTGTGTCAATTAATGATCCAGCCACGGGCCCATCCATCTGGTCCATCAAGGGTCACTCTCATTTCATCTGTTCATAAAACCTTTGAAAAATCTGTCTACAGGTATTTCTTTGCCCAATCCATACAGTTCAATTTGTGAATCATATTCAGTGGTGGTCTTCTTTCAACCTTCTTGACCTTGGCCATGTCTCTGTGCACTTGACACCTTGTACTTCTGGACACTCCAGGTAGGTTGCAGTTCTGGAATATGGTGGCGCTGGAGGATTATGGGTTCCTGGTAGCTTCACATTTAATTCTTCTCAAGTCTTTTGCATTTAATTTGCATCTTTTGTTCTCCATGCATTTTTTGTGCCCCAGGTGACTATTCACAAACAAAACATTTGATTGTCTGGTGGCCACGCATCAATAGTTTAGCTATTTCAAGAGTGTTGCATCCGTCTGAAAGGCATTTTACAATTTTTGACTTTTCAGTGTCAGTTAAATCTCTTTTTGGCCCATTTTACCTGAGGTCATGAAGCTGCCTAATAATTATGCACATCTTGATATAAGGTGTAATTCACTTTCACCACACCCTCCCTCATTACACAAATACGTATCACCTGAAAATGATTCAATCCAATGAGTATTCAAGTTTATATGGTTTGGAGTTGGAATATGTACATAGAAATAATGATACGATCAGAATACTCACTTGCCTAATAATTGTGCACGCAGTGTAGTTTCAGTATGTTTCTCAGATGCTCGATCAAGCCATGTGGTTGTTAACAAAAAATGTAGATCAAGAGTTCAGATGGAGCCATAGGCAGAAATCCCGGGCGGGACATGACCCCCCCTATCCTGGGGAAAACTATGATTTGTCCCCCCAATATATAAATGTAAACATAACTATGTAATTTCAATAATAGTAATAAGACGCAATGATAGGACTTGATAGACACTTAATAGCGTGTTTAAGTTAAAGAAATGTGACACCCCTGCCCTGCCTCACAGTGGTTTGATCCATTGCCCCCCCCCCGCCCTCAGCAGTGGCACATCCTGCAGTTACAGTGTATGTGTGGGAATCTGACCGTCTGTCGTTGGTGGTTGACTTTGAGTAAGTGGTTCAAACAAAGGATATGTTAGACATTTCTTTACTTCTACCACTCAATACAATAAAAAACATTTTTATCCGTCACCAGCCTATATTTTCTCTGCATTGAATTATAGGTCACTATGTTAACTAGCTACAGTAATAATAAACCAGCTTTTGCAGCTGTTTTAGTGTTCCTTTGCTGGCAAAGTGACAGTGTTCATGTCTACCATCTGAAAGGCACTCAATGCACGTAGCTAACGTGAGGCTAATCCAGTAATTTTTTTTTATGGTGGTAGGGTTCACACACAATAGCTGAATTTATAGAGCTACAGTAGCAAACAAACTAAAATATTATTACAGCACTACTTTTGGTGTCCCCCCTGATAAAATCTTACGTAGGCCTAATTGTCCCCTCCAAACTTGATATCATATTTTTGCCCCTGGATGGAGCTTGTTGTCACACTGGTTTGGTGGTTTGTTGTCACAGAGTGAGAAGGGGAAAGAGAAGGGAAATGCCAAATGGATAACTTTCATGTTTCTACTGGTATGCTTGCCTATTGCTATGGATTATTCTGCCAGTGAACGTTCAATTAAACACAATTGGATTTAAACACTTCAGACAGAAAACACCACGTATGAGTTTAACCATTTATTAGAGAAAATATGTACAGCCCTGTACATGCAAGTCTTGGCATTAGGTTATGCTCCTTTAGGGTAACTTATTGCCATCAAATGATCGTGTACACGATACTACCTCAGTAACATACCTTGTTATTATTTATGCAATTTCCATGGCAATGAGCAAGGTACGCAGTACCGATCCCCCAACACTGCAAAACCACAGCCAGACAATACATCGTACAGTGGAGCGCCATCTGATACCCTGTCAATACCGTTTCTGCCCGACACTCAGACGTGTTCCACTGAGTATTTATTCCCACAAAACACTTGTCAGGTGAGAATAAACCTACTTAGCGGCGCATCACCCATACAACGCTCTCAGACCAAGTATTTATTCCCACATGAAAACACTGCAAGGTGCTTCGCAGGAGCAAAATGGACCACCCATCTTGTCAGGTGAGAATAAACCTACTGGGCGGCACGCATCACTCATACAGTGCTCTCAGACTGAGTATTTATTCCCACATGAACCACACAGGGGGCCTCGTTGGAGCAAAATGGACCATCCATTTTGTCAGGTGAGAAATAAACCTACTTAGCGGTGCATCACCCATACAACGCTCTCAGACCGAATATTTATTCCCACAAGAAACACCGTAAGATGCCTTGCAGGAGCAAAATGGAACAGCCATCTTGTCAGGTGGGAATAAACTTATTGGGCAGCACATCACTCATACAGCACTTCCAGACTGAGTATTTATTCCCACCCAACACACCATGGGGTGCCTCGCAGGAGCAAAATGGACCAGCCATTTTGTCAGGTGAGAATAAACCTACTTAGCGGCGCATCACCCATACGAACGCTCACAGACCGAGCATTCGTTCTCACATAACACACCACAAGGTGCCTCGCTGGACCAGCCATCTTATTAGGTGAGAATAAACCTACTCGGCGGTGCGGCACCCATACATTGCCCTCAGAAACAACACTAACACCTGACACATGCACCAGCCATCTTGGTGGAATACTCTACTTGATGACCCCGACTGAGTTGGTCCCCCAACACCCGACAAGCCCAAGTGCTTGTACACGACCTGTCACCATAAGCAACACACAACCCACAACAATCAACACACCCCTGCCACCCAGTGTAGTCATAGAATGATACCCACCACAAGGACACGACACAACAGAACAGCACATCCGACATAGTGGTCCCAGCATGAGAGATAACGAAGAAATTGAGCCACAGGGCCCTGAAATCAGCAGTGCACGAATGTTTACATACACCCAGCCCAAAACCCAGAAGAGCAAGCACAACAAACATGATGCACAGTGGCTAGGAAACACCCTAGGAGTTCAACCTAGGAAGAAACCTAGAGAGGACCCGGACTCCAAGGGGCGGCTAGACCTCTTCAAGCCGTGCTAGGTGATGAGTAGAGAAAACACGCTTTCGGCCACAGCAACAGGTAGCATGGACGATGGCCAGCAGGTCAAGACATGCAGACAGGCATGGCCAGAGTCTTTGCAGGAGTCCAGATCGACCACACCGCCAGCGGATAAAGAATAGGATTCCTGAGTCGAAGCGACTCAGGAATCAGGCAGCAACCAGCGGAAACGTGAGCCGAACGTGGAGTATGAACACAGAGACAACTCCTTGCGTCAGCAGAGCGGGAAGATCGGGGATGACAACCAGAACGTGTCATTGGCTTGCCAGCAATGAAGTAGGACAGCGGATTCTGGCCACCAGCCAATGCTTTCATCACAGGGAGAGACATGAAACCAAAAGAACAAAAGCATCAACCAATAACAGGGAAAGGACTAAATGTGAAATGCAGAAGAGAACGACACGCAGAGCAAGGACAGACCACAATTACAATAACGTCAGTGCAGCCGACAACACTGACATGAACCCAACCTGGATAGGAAGATGAATCCGATCAAGCCAGCATGATGCAACCCCTGCACGGAACTTGCATACCATACCGCATGATAACGCAAACCTGGAAGCTCTACCCTGGTAGCAAGACAACCACTTGCAGTAAGTCACTTCCGGAGTAACATGACCGAGAGTCCACACACGGTTCCAGATCGAAATTCCCATCACTGCAATGTAGTAACGTGTCATGGGCTCGCCGGCACCGAAGTAGAACAGCAGATCCTGGCTACCAGCAGGTGCCACCATCGTAGGGAGACATGGAATCAAAAGAACAAATGCATCAACCATACACACATAGAACACAGGCAGACCAGCCACGCGATGACACAAATATGACAAATACAGCTGCATCCTGCACATTAGGCATGAAACCCTGTTCACATTAACTCCTGCACTCCGTTACACTGCATAGGACGCCATTCATTCAAGAAAGACCGTCACAACAAGTGAAATTGGATGGCCCTTTAGGGGCTGAGGTAGCAGATGCGAAACGGCCAGGTTATGCTGGGAAAATGTCAAACTGCTTCGGCCTTGGCATAGCCTACCACAGCCAGAATCCGTTCACAGAACTGAAGGCACCAAACGAAGCTGCAGTAGGCATCACATCGTCAATAAAACACAGTCCTACAATACGGTCAATTCCACTAGACATAAATGACATCATGTGAATACTATGCGCCATTGCAGCCCCCCGTGACACAAGGCGACAATACCTGACATTCTGACAATATCCCCATATTGTAGCTTCTAAACGCATCACGTGATAACAAGGATGGGTACAGCATCTCATCCTAAACGTATCCTGTGACAGTAACAATCGAATGTTCCCTTCCTGAATGATGCTATCGTCTATGGGGCGCCGTTTGTAAAATGTTGCACATTCTGTAATCATGCTCAGTTTTTGCACATTTAGCATTGCCAAGTGTAAAAAAATTCACTACAATTTTCAACTATCACTTTTTCTAACATTTAGAGAGAAATTCATGTAAATTCATGAAATAACTTTTGCATAAGTAACATTCTGTGGTAACCAAAAATTATGAAATATTAGTATTAAATCTAAAGGTTAAAAATAAATGTAAATGTTAAATATAAATGTAAATGTTAAATGTAAATGTTAAATATAAATGTAAATGTTAAATGTAAATATTAAATATAAATGTAAATATAAATGTTAAATCTAAATGTTAAATGTTAAATCTAAATGTTAAATATAAATCGAAATGTTAAATGTAAATGTTAAATATAAATGTAAATGTTAAATATAAATGTTAGATGTTAAATGTAAATGTTAAATCTAACGTAGGACTTGAAAACTGAATATTACAGCAAATACGGTAATTGGCTATGCTCCAGGTGTGGAGAAGGGCGCTCTCAGTCACCTCAGGCAGTCGCCTCAAAATGGCAAGTCCGGCCGAATTAGCCCTAGTAATTGAAAGAGCGGCTGCTGCTGGCGATAGGGCGGCCCTTCAGGACCGACACTTACACCAAGCACAACGACATCCGAAACAGCCACCACATCAGTGCCATCGGTAAGTTCTGAAATTATACGTTTAAAAAAATTGAGGGATTTTAGTTAAAAGTAGCTACCAGTAGCGCTGGTTAATCATGTGCAGGTTTAGCTACCATTGGCTTGCTAATGCCTAAGACGTTAGTAGTTAGCCGTAGTTTGATCACAATGTGTGTCAAACGTGAAATTGAAGCCTTCTGTCAGCAAGGTTTAATGTTATGTATGTAATATTTAACTTATTTAGGTACCACCAGGGACTTCATCATCGTGCTCAGCGACCTCGTCACTGAGATCGGTAAGTTCTTAAATAATGCAGGGCAACGGAGCGATCAGTTACCCAGATCTGCTCAAAATATTTTACTGCGCAGTCACCAGTAGGCTATATTGGAGCACAGTGTACATGCAGTGTCTCTAGCTGTGTTATCACGATCGTGCCACTAATTTGGCTAGTTACCGAGGCGATCAATCGGAGTTAGGTAGGCCTACTCGTTTGTTATGACATAATTACGTTGCTTTATTTACCTCAGTATTCATTTGCCCATTCATCAAAATTAAAATATTTATTTAGAGAGAATCCATTTCCTGAACTAATCTGGTGTGATAAGCGTCTGCTTTTCATTGCCCGACAGTGGTATGAAAGTTGAGTTTCCAAGAGTCTGCAGCCATTGGTTGTTACAAATGTTAGCAAAAGACTCTTGTAATACATTGCATTAATGTAATATTTCACCATATTTACATGTAGGTATCAGCAGGGATTTCATCGCCAAGTACAGCGACTACATCAGTAGGTACTCGGCGATTGTGAAATTACATCGGTAGGTTGTGAAATTATGAGCGATGAAGGGGTTGGCTACCCAGAAAACTTTGGTGACGGTAATATTCCAAATCAAGATTATTAATTTCATGCAATGTTTATTTACATTGCCAGGCCACACAACGTCATTGAAAATGTCCAAATTAAAATGTTAAGGCCCTGTAAGATGAATGAAAGATGCAGTATTTTGCCCTGTGTTACCCAAATGTTGCAATATAATGCCATGAAACTTACTCCCCACCTACTTAAACCCCTCAGGCATTGCAACTGAAGTGGCCTGAAGTTGTACTTTTATTGTCCTAGGGCCCACAGGCACCCATTGATGTTGAAAGCTATCATTAGTAAAATTGCCTATCCACATTGCCTCAAAATTGCCAGTGTTTCACACACAATACATGCGGCATACGCCTATTTAGAGTAATGTTATTTAATCGGCAGTGTTGCCAACCACACTCTGCAAACTGTCTTGGCAGTAATGATGTACTTTACTCTGCCCATTATCAGTCTTAGTCATGGTCCTATATGGTTATATGAAAAGTAATTATTTAAATGACTGAGCACGGCTTTAATCTTTCACTCTAATACAGGTACCTCTTTCATCTTTTCCACAACGAAATGGTGCAAGATCAGGGTATATGAAACGAAGACCTTATAAACATACACAAAGGAAGTTGTGTGTTTGCCAGAGTGAACATTCCCCATACACAGAGGAGACAACAGAACCAAATTAGCTGAAGCTGGCCTTATTGGTAAAATATCATTTTCATCTGAGTGGTCTGAAATACTGAGTGGTCTGAAAAAAGAGGAGAAATAACAGCCATCTTCAGAGCCACATTTGAATTGTCAGAGAACCAGTCATTTCCATTTGAATACTTAAGTACCATCAAGGGATGCAAAAAACTTATGAAACCAAAGGTCACAAACAGTTTCCCATGGGGAGGAAAATGAGTTGCGTCCATATGTTCAAACACGTCTGTATATTTTAGCAGGAATGCACATGCCCCCTGAGGTAAGCATAATGTTTGTGTCTGGAATTTTTACATATAGTTTTTTGTTCATCATGCATGTATCATCATAAACATTATACAGTTGTGCTCAAAAGTTTGCATACCCCTGGAGAACATGTAATATATGTACCGTTTGTAAAGAAAACATGAGTGAGCAGGCAAAACACGTGTCTTTTATTTCTTACGGGATTCACATTCAACTGTAGGTCATAACAGAATGGCACAATCATAAAACAAAACATGGCAACAAAGAAAAAGATTAACTGACCCCTGTTCAAAAGTCTGCATACCCTTAGTTTTTAATACAGTGTATTGCCCCCTTTAGCATCAATGACAGCGTGCAGTTTTTTGTTGTCTATGAGGCCCTGAATTCTTGCAGGTGGTATAGCTGCCCATTTGTCTTGGCAAAAGGCCTCCAAGTCATGCAGCCTTTGGTCGTCTTGCATGAACCACACGTTTGAGATCTCTAGAGTGGCTCGAAGATATTAAGGTCAGGAGACTGTGGTGGCCACTCCAGAACCTTCAACTTTTTCTGCTGTAACCACTGGAGGGTCAACTTGGCCTTGTGCTTAGGGTCACTGTCATGCTGTAAAATCCAGAAGCGTCCCATGCGCAGCTTTCGTGCAGAAGAATGCAAATTGTCTGCCAGTATTTTCTGATAACATGCTGCATTCATCTTGCCATCAATTTTGACAAGATTCCTCACGCCTTTAGAGCTCACACACCCCCAAAACATCAGTAAGCCATCACCATGCTTCACAGTGGGGATGGTATTCTGTTCACTATAGGCCTTGTTGACCCTTCTCCAAACATAGCGCTTATGGTTGTGACCATAAAGATCTTTTTTGGTCTCGCCATTCCAAATGACAGTGTACCAGAAGCTGTGAGGCATGTCAAGGTGTTGTCGGGCATATTATAACCTGTCTTTTTTGTGGCATTGGCATAGTAAAGGCTTCTTTCTGGCAACTCGACCATCACGCTCATTTTTGTTCAAGTATCGTCGTATTGTGCTCCTTGAAACAACCACACCATCTTTTTCCGGGGCAGCGTGTATTTCTCCTGAGGTTACCTGTGTGTTTTTCTTTGTATCCCGAACAATTTTTCTGGCAGTTTTGGCTGAAATCTTTCTTGGTCTACCTGACCTTGGCTTGGTATCGAGATCCCCAAATTTTTCACTTCTTAATAAGTGATTGAACAGTACTGACTGGTATTTGCAAGGCTTTGGATATCTTTTTATATCCTTTTCCATCTTTATAAAGTTCCATTACTTTGTTACGCAGGTCTTTTGACTGTTCTTTTTTGCTCCCCATGGCTCAGTATCTAGCCTGCTCAGTGCATCCATGTGAGAGCTAACAAACTCATTTACCTTTTATACACAGACACTAATTGCAATTTAAAAAGCCACAGGCGTGGGAAATTCACCTTAAATTGCCATTTTCACCTATGTGTGTCACGTTGTGTGTCTGTAACAAGGCCAAAAATGTAAACATTTGATCAGGGCTATTTGGGTGATTTCTGTTATCATTATGATTTAAATAGGAGCCAAACAACTATAAGATAATAAACGGCTTCATATGATCACTATCCTTAAATAAGAGGGTTTTTTTTGCATGATCAGTCATATTTTCAAAATCAATGCCAAAATTTCACAATTTCTGCCAGGGTATGCAAACATTTGAGCACAATTGTAATGTAATATTGCACATTTGGCCTTATCTGATATATTACTTGGTTTTGATGTTTTTGTTAAATGTACATAACCCTCTTTCTGCACAGGATGAATGTGTAGAATTGTCTGATGACAGTGACTTTGAATACCCAGCACCACAGAGAAGGAAAGGTTGGTAAATGTTTTTGCTTGTTGCTTTTGTGCATGATATTATAGTAAAGGAAGACCGTAAGTAATTTTTATGCAGTGAATCAGGGAGAGGCATTGTCTACACTGAAGGAAACCCAGAGAATACATCAGCAGGCCAGAGTCCAGCAGGCAGAGTCCAGAGCTCAGTCAGAGTGTGGAAGTGAAGGGCAGACAGGAAGTCTGGAGGCACATGTGGTCCCTAATCACTTTACAGATTTTTTGTAAGACACTTTTTGGTATTGAACATAATCAGTGATTATTATGTAGCTCATCATTAACAATGTCTGTAACACTCAACTTATTCTTATAAAGAACAAGAAACCAGGCAAGCCTAGTTCAGCCCACCCGCAATAGAAAGTGTAGCCATCTCGAGATTCGAAACTGGGGCACCCATGTGAAAGGCTGTGTAGTTAACCACTACACCACAGAGCTACATATTTGCCAGGTGTCAGTATAGCCTCTTGTCTCTAAATCCTCTTTTGCCATTGGCTGTTTTAACACCTATATGGCTATTCGTGAATGACATTGATACAGTTAAACTGACTAACGTTTCTTACTAAGTTTACCTCCACCACAAATAGCGTCTATGTATGGCATTTGCCACTGGCCATTTTAACAGCGTATTAGCCAGTAATAAGCTTTACCGGTATCTACTAACTTACTGGAATAGTCATAAGAATTGAGCAATTGCTAGCGAGTCTGCCAAAGCGATTTAATTTCATGGCATAATAATGTTTTTTTTTTTCATTCGTGAATGACATTTATACAATAACTATCAATAAAGGCGACGATAAATAACTTTTTCATCAAGTGAAAAGACGAGAGAATTGTGGAATCTACCAGAAATAATTAATAAATGTTGTTGCTCTCAATAGATTCAAACTTAGGTTTTCCACATGAGAGGCACTGTCTTTAACCACTACGCCACGGCATTACACATTTCAGCAGTCACTAGACTCCATTGAGGATAGTGTTAAACTGACTAACGTTTCTTATTAAGTTTACCTCCACCATAGCGTCTATGAACTGTATTGCTTTTGCCACTGGCCGTTTTAACAGCTTATTAGCCATTAATAGGCTTACTTGTATCTGCTAACTTCCTAGGAATAATCATAAGATTTCAGCAATTGCTAGCGAGACTGAAGATGAACTTTTCCATGCCGGAAACAGTCGCAATATAACCGCATACAGTTTCAATTAAGGCTTAATATAACGTAACTACTGTATGTTAAGCCAGCAAATGTGTTTGTCTCTCCTGACCCAAAACGCATGCATGGATGCGTACTTCGAAAATCCACCAGAAACAGTCGCAATATACCCGTAAACTGTTTTATATCAGGCTTACTATAATGTAGATACTAATGGTTTTAGCCAGCTAAGTTTTCTTCTATACGGAATAATTCATAATGCGTACTTCGCTTTGCCTGCGAGGAGATACGAACTCGGGAACTATAGTTCCCAAGTCCGCTTTTCCAACCACTACGCTATTTAACAAGGGGTAGTCAGTCAGTCACTCACTCACTCAGTCAGTAAGAGACATTCGCTCTTCTTGGCCGGCTCCGTTTACGTGGTCCGGCAAAAATGTAGCTTTATGTAATTTATTTTGTTTTTATATATTTTTACAAAATTACACTACAATAATGTATTGTTTTCTTTCAGTAGTTAGTTAGATTAATAATATCAATACTCCTACTATTCTACAATGCACTTTTTTTTCAGTCCTGTGGATTTTGAAGAAGATGAGGCTGTTGAAGACAGGTCATTAGACGCAGTCTTTTAGAGGAGTCTGTGAAATTCTCAAATGATTTAAGGTATAATATGCATTTTGCATTTGAAAAATGTATTTTTTATAGTATTATATGCAGTCCTTGCACTGTTAATTATCTTTAACCAATGCATAAAAATATATTTTTCTGTTTAGGTATATTATGTTTGTGGTAAATCATTACCACATCGAAGGTGAATAATGTTTTTGCAGCAAAATTTGTATCCAAAGTATTAAGGGTTTAGTTTTCAAGTGCAACACACATTTTTTAATAGTGGAGAAGTATACTAGGCTATGCAAACCTGTGACAAATCATTGCTGTGAGGTCCCCGGGTGATTTTTCCTTAATTTGCCTGAGAAAAGCTTGTTGAAATACTGTTACTGCAGCCTTACCACAACCAGATTTTGGGATTCCAAAACTGCAGTTTTGGGTTTATCTTTTACAAATTTCTTTATGTAAATATTCACAGTTCGTTTTGGTTTCAAGGTTTGCAGAAGTCTTGACCAAAGAAGTAACTGGAATTCTCAAAGCACATACTGAGAAGGTGGTCACCTCAACATCAAGATCAATCTAAATTAGCCGGGCTAATGTTTGGACTACCCGCCTTCCGGCAATTTAACCGACCCAGATTTTCAGAGAGCTCTGGTATGCTTTATGTCACATTTGCGAGTGATGAAACGGATATGGAGGAAGATGCTGCTGACCTAGGAGGGCCACGCCGAGAGTTCTTTCGCTTACTTGTGAGGTCTATCTTCCTAGATAGTAGAGCATTTGAAGGTAAAATGTCCATGTATCAGTAGGAAATCCACATTTTCTAATTTCTTGATATATTTTGTCATTAGCGTGGATATTCCACCACCGATAGTTCCACAGCCTACATGAAATGTTGCAAGTCATGAGTCAAAAATCACTGTGTCCGGGCATCCCGAGTGACGCAATCGGTCTACTCACTTGCCTTGCAAGTGCAACTGCATTGCTATGGCTGTGGGTTTGAGCCTCGGTCATGCCACTGCCGATTGTGGCCGGGGGTCCGGTAGGGTGGTGCATATTGGGCTGGCGTGATCCGATGGGATGGGGAAGGTAATCGGCATAGGGCTGCCGCATCCCAGCAATGTCTCTGGTGGGGCGGGCACCTCTGGCCCGGCTAGGGACAAAATAATGTGACAGCGTTTCCTCAAACGTGTTGGCTCAGATTGACTTCCTGGTTAAGGGAGGGGGTGTAAAAGAAGCAGACCGACTGATCGGACAGGTTTCAGAGGAAGCTTGTGGTGATCTCAACTCTTCCGACTCCACAGGGGTATTCTTGTGGGGGTGACCAATTTATATACTTCTAACATTGGGGGGGATATGCCCCCCCCCCGCTCCTACGTCCTTGGTGGTGGGACAAGGTAGTACAGTTGGTTTGGGAGAAAAGGGGGGGGTTATAATCATTCCATATCTATTCAGCAGATGTGGGGGAGCCCTTTAGTGAGATATACCCCCGAAACCTAAAATGTACGATGGCTCAGCCAATCGGGGGAAACTTGCCCTTATATAACTGAGTGTGCCCTACACTCAGCCTCCCGAACTATTTCTTCAGCAAAAACCAATGGGGGCCGGCAGGTGGAAACTCCTGGGGGTTATACTCCAAAGTTGGTTCACTGGTTATCTGCGTAAGTTTGGTAAATATTTTTTTAGAGAATTAGGCTCTAACATGAGATATATATATATATATATATATATATATATACATACATACACACACACACACACACACACACACACACACACACACACACACACACAGTTCTGGAAAAAATTAAGAGACCACTGCACCTACAGCGGATATAAAAAGTCTACACACCCCTGTGAAAATGGCAGGTTTTTGTGAAAAGAATGAGACAAATATAAATCATGTCAGAACTTCTTCCACCTTTAATGTGACCTATAACGTGAACAATTCAATTGAAAAACAAACTGAAATCTTTGAGGGGGAAAAATAAAAACTCACAATAACCTGGTTGCATAAGTGTGCACACCCTTAAACTAATACTTTGTTGAAGCACCTTTTGATTTTATTACAGCACTCAGTCTTTTTGGGTAGGAGTCTATTAGCATGGCACATCTTGACGTGGCAATATTTGCCCACTCTTCTATGCAAAAGCGCTGCAAATCTGTCAGATTGTGAGGACATCTCCTGTGCACAGCCCTCTTCAGATCACCCCACAGATGTTCAATTGGATTCAGGTCTGGGCTCTGGCTGGGCCATTCCAAAACGTTAATCTTCTTCTGGTGAAGCCATGCCTTTGTGGATTTGGATGTGTGCTTTGGGTCGTTGTCGTGCTGAAAGGTGAACTTCATCTTCAGCTTTCTAACGGACCTTTCTAACGATACCTTTTGGAATTATGGCCAAAAGGTTCAACCTTGGTTTCATCAGACCATAACACATTTTCCCACGTGCTTTTGGGGGACTTGATGTTTGTTTTTGCAAACTTCAGCCGGGCTTGGGTGTTTTTCTTTGTAAGAAAAGACTTCCATCTTGCCACCCTACCCCATATCCCATTCATATAAAGAATACGGGAGATTGTTGTCACATGTAGCACACAGCCAGTACTTGCCAGAAATTCCTGCAGTTCCTTTAATTTTGCTGTAGGCCTCTTGGAAGCCTCCCTGACCAGTTTTCTTCTTGTCTTTTCATCAATTTTGGAGGGACGTCCAGTTCTTGGTAATGTCTCTGTTGTGCCATATTTTCTCCACTTGATGTTGACTGTCTTCACTGTGTTCCATGATATATCTAATGCTTTGGAAATTCTTTTGTACCCTTCTCCTGACTGATATCTTTCAACAGTGAGATCCCTCTGATGCTTTGGAAGCTCTCTGCGGACCATGGCTTTTGCTCTGAGATGCAACTAAGAAAATGTCAGGAAAATCCTACTAGAACAGCTGAACTTTATTTGTGATTAATCAGAGTCACTTTAAATGATGGCAGG
>JACXGI010005077.1:0-34258 GCA_016801175.1 Esox masquinongy | reverse complement strand
GGTTAATTAAAACTTTTTATTTTTATTTTTCCCCCTCAAAGATTTCAGTTTGTTTTTCAATTGAATTGTTCACATTATAAGTCACATTAAAAGTTGAAAAAGTTCTGACATGATTTATCTTTGTCTCATTCTTTTACATCACAAAAACCTGCCATTTTCACAGGGGTGTGTAGACTTTTTATATCCACTGTATTTTTTTCCTTTCCAAAAATGTTGAAAAGGAAGGTTTTGAGTGAGGAACAGAAGAGTTAAAATTAAGAGACCACTGCAAATTGAACACTTTGGATATTGTCTTGTTTGCTGGGTTTGCTGTCACATGAAAAAGTTGTCTTTTACATTTCTCAGATTTCTAAGTATGAAACTGTTTTTTCATCTTCAGGTCAAACAAGCAAGCACAGAGGATGAATTAGAGGAAGCACTGAACTGCTGTGACTCATGGAGGTTTAATGTTGAGGGTCTTCCAAACCCAGTCATTATGGACACAAAACATCCATTTGTTAAGAATGCAACACTTTACCATGTCATCCTGCAATGACAAAGCTGCCTTAATCAGTTAATTGATGGTCTGTCCTACTATGAAGTAAGTTTAAAAAGTTAAAGTAATTTACTACTGGTATACTGCAAGATATTTGTGCCATTACAGTTCTACATGATTGCTTAACAAAATATACTACTATAGTACTATACTATTACCTTGGTTCCTTTTATTTTCCCTAAAGGTACTGCCACCCTTGAGGGAAAACCCTAGCATGAGGATTATTCTTGACATGCCTGCAGAAAGAAATGTCACTGCAGACGTTGTAACTGGCCTTTTAAAACCAAGCTACTCTGTTCTTGGCAGTAACAGAAGGCTGAGGGAGGAGCTGATGGTGGTAAAATGTAGAGAATTTCTCCAGTGTGTGCAAAGTGGACACATGCATTTGTGTACTGTTCATATTTGCAGAGAGCATGTAAGAATAATATATTTATAGCTGCAATCATTTGATTCTCAAATGTTTTTTTAAGAAAAAGACCTTCATCAAAGACTTGGGGCTTGGACACTGACAGAGGAAGAGTGGGAATTTGTACAGAATGTGGCTCCTGGTCATATACTGGCATTTGCTACAGGGAGCAGCAAAGTTCCAGCAGTTGGATTTCAGCCAAATCCTAAAATATCCTTTGTTCCTGATGAGACTAGGCACCATCCTATTGCTCACACCTGTTCAAATGAGCTTCAGATCTTTGTCCATGTAAAAAAACATGGCTGACGATGAGTTTGATTACTGCTTTGTGGTGGCTCTCATGAATGGAGCTGTGTTTAGCACCATCTAATCAAACAGCACACACTGAAGAATGTTCAAATTGTAAAGCAGTGCACTAAAAAAAGGAGACAGTGTATCCAATTTGTAGATTTTATTCATACAATTGCAGCTGCATGCTTGGTTCACTTTTGTTTGTCAGCACTCAAACATTACAGCATGTTAATTAGTACACCACAAAGAAAAAAAAAGAATCTGGCATGAAAAGTGTTTTGCTCAATTACATTTTCATTCATATAATTGTGGTTGTTTGCTTTATGCAAAGATTAATGCCTGTTGAAAGAATAAAAGTCCGAACTGCATTGATTGCTTCTGCATTGCATCCATTTCACTGTATTTACCTGAGGCTATGCTTTAAATATTATAACTAGTTACATGAATGCTGTTTCACCCAGGTCCTCATGTGCTGTTGTTTAGCTGGGTCTCAAAAGCTGTAGCCACATCAGTTCATAAGTGAGTAGAAAAAGAATAGTCTTATCTAGTGATGGGCAAACAAGGCTTCATTAGCGTTATCTTAGCAGCAGGATATGATGCTGGCAGCAATCAGATTTTCTTTATCACAATAAAAGCCATCATTGAAATATATAAGGCAATATAGCTAACAATCTAGTCTGTCAAAAAGAACAGACAAGAACATTGGAATGGACATTAAACATAAAATTACAGACTAGATTGACAGACAAGACTGTTAACTATATGGCCTTATATAGTTCAATGATGGCTTTTATTTTAAAAAAGAAAATCTGAGTTAGCACCGCCAGCATTATATCTTGCTGCTATAAGAACGGTAATGAAGCCTCGAATGGCCATCACTAGTCTTTTCACCTTAGTAATTATGAAGCTGCAAGGTTGGCTGTCCCTGTTCTAGAAAGCCACATTACAGATATGTGAAAGCCACAATGCGTTATGATGTCCAGCAAACACTCAGTTACACAGAAGGGAATTGCTGGTTCACTATTTTGCTAAAAACAAATTGCTGCACTCTTTGAAATAATGTCTTCCCATTATTGTGGTCATTTTCAAGAGGGTTTACTGTAAGTGAAAGCTCCTGTAAATCCCTTCTATTTAATGGGCAAAATGAATCACCTCAAGAGCTGGTGCTGAAGACTCTGTAATGTCTTCTGATGCAGTGCCAGGGTTGTGAAGGTATAGCAGGTGGTTGTCCAATGTGAAAAGCTGCAGAGGGGTTCGGTTTCCTTCCGAGGACATTGAATGATTGTTAAATGCAGCTCTGAATTCATCCAATGTGTGATTAATTCTGGGGATGTAAACATAATGAAGAGAAAATGTCTGTCTCATTGTCCAAGTCCAGCACATTCATTGACTCCAGTTCATCAAAAATGGGTGCATAAACATGACTGCAATTCCTATTTAAGTCCCGGTTAAAACGTTCAAAGCGTTGGTTATGTACAGAGCTTCCCTCTGCTTTCTCTGCTTTCCCTCTGTTATGTACAGAGTCTTCAACTCTGCTTTCCCGCATATCCTCCCTAATAAGATTTTCATCTCTCAGGTCAGTTCTAATATGCAGAGGTCTGCCAAACTGTCTTATCGCTGTTCTTAAAAGCTGTTTAACAGTTTCAGCCCAAATGTTGGAGCATTGGAGAAACATGAGCACCCTACTGTAGCCATCCATGGCACCATGTACAACTACTTTCCATCTTATCGGTTTATGATTACCATGCCCATGCCAGATGAAATTTGGACACGGCACGGCAGAATAAACACGTTGAGATATTGTTGTTCTCCTCCTTGTCTCAACGTCACCTGAATCAACCCTTTTGATTGAGTCCCTTAACCGCTTTCTCTGCACCACAGTGTCTCTGGAACGCAATGTCCATTAAGCATCACCTCTCCTACATGAGGATGTTCTGCTTTGATTTCTAATACGGCAGAATCCAATTCCTCATCACTCAATGGTACAAACTTTGTTCTTGGGATGTTGTACTCCCTCATGGGTTTGTACAGGGTTGGTCTGGAAATGCATAATATGGAAGCAACCTCGGTCAATGTGATCTTCAATGACAGCAAATTTTCGATGTCTTCTTTTGAAATGTAGTTATGGTGTCCATGGTTACCCTCTTAGAAGAATATCAAAATCGATAACTTATTTACAAGGTCACCTTGTAAATAAAATAATACAAAGTGGACACATATGACACAATACAGGTTTGACTTGCGGCCATTCGCTTTTTCTTTAAAATCCTTAATTTAGTTCCAATGAACGTGTTCAAACGTTCCTGCATTATTTAAGAACTTACCGATCTCAGTGACGAAGTCGCTGAGCTCGATGAAGTCCCTGGTGGTACCTAAATAAGTTAAATATTACATACATAACATTAAACCCTGCTGACAGAAGGCTTCAATTTCACGTTTGACACACATTGTGATCAACCTACGGCTAATTACTAACATATTAGGCATTAGCAAGCCAATAGTAGCTAAACTTGCACATGATTAGCCATCGCTACTGGTAGCTACTTTTAACTAAGATCCCTCAATTTTTTTAAATGTATAATTTCAGAACTAACTGATGGCACTGATGTGGTGGCTGTTTCGGATGTCGTTGTGCTTGGTGTAGGTCGGTCCTGAAGGGCCCCCCTAACGCCACAGCAACTGCTCTTTGAATTAATAGAGACAATTCGTCCGGACTTGCCATTTCGAGGCAACTGCCTGAGGTGACTGAGAGCGCCCTTCTCCACACCCGGAGCTTGGCCAATTATTACTATGTAATACATAGGTGGAATTCCCAGGGGGGACATGACCCCCCCCCATCCTGGGGAAAACTATGATTTGCCCCCCCATATATAAATGTAAACATAACTATGTAATTTCAATAATAGTAATAAGACACAATGAAAGCACTTTTGTTGAATATACACTTAATAGACACTAAGTTTCAAAAAATTGCGACCCCACCCCCCCCCCTTTACCTCACAGTGGTTTGATCCACTGCCCCCCAGGACTCAGCAGAGGCACATCGTGCAGGTACGGTGCATGTGTGGGAATCTGACAGTCTGTTGTTAGTGGTTGATTATCAGTAAGTAGTTCAAACAAAGGATGTGTTAGACATTCCTTTAATTCTACCACTCAATACAAAACAAACATTTCTAACCGTCACCAGCCTTCATTTTCTCTGCATTGAATTACAGGTCACTCGTTATGTTAGCTAGCGGTTAACTGATGTTTGCTAGCAAGCTACAATATCAACCAGCTTTTGCAGCTGTTTGAATTCGAGTCAATAAGAGAAGCTTGCAATGCAGTGTCCCTTAGCTGGCAAGGGGACAGTGTTCGTGTCTACCGTCTGAAATGCACTCAATGCACGTAACTAACGTGAGGCTAATCCAGTACATTTGTTTTATGTTGGTAGGGTTCACACACAGAAGCTGAATTTGCAGAGCTACAGTAGCAAGCAAACCGATGGTGCAAACTAAAACAGTAATACAGCACTACTTTTGGGATCCCCCTCAAAAATTGCGTATGAGTAAATTTTATGTCATTGTCCCCTCCAAACTTGATATCAGATTTTCACCCCTGCTGTAATATTTAGTTTTCAAGTCCTACGTTAGATTTAACATTTACATTTATCATTTGTATTTAACATTTAGATTTAATACTAATATTTCATAATTTTTGGTTACCACAGAATGTTCCTTACGCAAGTTACTTCATGAATTTACATGAATTTCTCTCTAAATGTTAGAAAAAGTGATAGTTGAAAATTATAGTGCATTTTTTTACACTTGGCAATGCTAAATGTGCAAAAACTGAGCATGATTACAGAACGTGCAACATTTTACAAACGGCGCCCCATAATCGCCTACGTGTTAAATCTATGATGACTTGAGGTCTCCCATCACTGTCTGCCACCCCCACCAACATGTAGCTATATTTTCAGGCTATGGATAGCATAACGGAAGTTCAGTAATTTCCAACGAACAAGTGTGTTATGAGGCGGACATACAGCACTACTCTTTGCGGATGCAACGCGTTTGAGGTTTAGCATGCGTAGGAATTCTATCAATTTATAATTAGTTAAGCATCTAATCTTCTCTAAAAGCATTGTCAGAACGAATTTAGTGAATACATTGATATATACATGAAATATTATTTGGAAATAGCAAGGCCTACATAATTATAAATGCAATGACTAAAATTAACAAAAACTGCCAAATACACCGCTCTTCACACACACAAACTACCTATACAGCTACTGTAGCTGGAACAGAGTTTGCATGTAGCTAGCAAGTAATCCTCGAGCGCTTACATACATGCTAGCTGACAAACGTACAGATGCTAACATAACAAAACGTTCGGAACTTCGAATAGCCACAGTTAACGTTACTGAGCTGTTAGCGGAATATCGGATGAAAACGTCCTCCATGCATGACCTGCAGCAGTTGCGCCTCTATAAATATCGTCTTAACACCCATACCGAAGCCACCACACTACTTGACAGCTAGCAGTACGCCCGCAAGCGTAGAAGAATGAAACAATTAAGGACGGATGACAACACCGCAATTCGACACAGAACACGCCACACAGAAACGAGCAGCGCATGACGGACCACATCCAAATTAGATACATACCCGTCGAGGCGAAATACCATATCCAGAGTTCGGGAGTAACGGATAACAAAAAAACAGAAACTGTAATCCGTTACGTTACCAAAAATATTGTAATCGGATTACAGATACATTAGGAAAAAAATGATTACTTTTGGATTACTTCAATTGAAAAAGAATAGGTGCGCGAAATAATTATGACACGTATGTTTGAGTTTATTATTTAATGTTATAAAAACATGGTTATTTGAACCAAAATATGACTTGCGCGCCTCAGTTGTCATCATCATGCGCGCAAAGGTGGACGCGCATAACCAGTTTAGTGACCGAGGAAGCGCTAATTTAAATTTCTCTGGTGTTTGTTGATTGGACGGCTGGTAAAAACAGAGTATATCTTCGATAATATTAGCAGAGTCATATAAAATGTTATTTAGTTATCTACTCGACGCACAATCCTCAGGACAATGATAGGCAATAGGCCTACCTGGTGTTATATCTTTTTCCAGTTTCAAGGTTTATTTGTGAAATGCAACGAACAACACGGCCAGGACGAGTTGCACCGAAGAACTTAATTGTTTAATAGATTAGGCAACTATTTGTTAGATAGCTGTAACATGGCACTGCCTTCAAGATAAAACATATGGAATTTATCACGACATTTGAGGAGAAAAGGTGTGTTGGGAAGCACTCTGCCAAAGGATGATTATTTGCATTTGACGCGGCCACATGAACTCCGTCCATACAGGTAGGCCATGTGATTCTGCTTGCTTTGCATCTCTGAAAATTGTGTTCATTGGTTATCATTGGTTGCTGACGTCATTTACTTTAAGCTAAGGGTGCAGGTTTATAATCACAGTTTATTTCTTTCATTTGCATTTTGAAAATCCATCACTGGTGGCCATAATAATCGCAGGTTAAGTTCGCGCGGGTAAATCTTATTTCTATGCGGGTGTTCACGATTGCAAACGTGCTTTCGCGTGCCGGGGGTTTCTGCAACATTTTGACAATGTTGGTTGTGGAGCAAAACATGTCTACTGCAGATTTAGTTTATGCGCGAAAAGCTACGGATATCTTAATTTGTATATATAACAATGTCAATGCCCTTTGAGTAATTGCCATTTATTTTTCAACAATTAAAAACATTAATAAAACAGAAATAACAGAATAGGCTTACACATCATTAGGTTTTGGGTTATGTTCCGATAAAAAGTCAGATTCTGGAAGATCAAGGTTTATTGGATTAATTGGAATGACTGAATATCTGACAGACCTTTAGCCTGTAATGTAGAAATGTAGCCCAATCATATTGAAGTAAAAAGCAATGGTTTAGAAACCCATTTCCAAAGGCACTGTAGCCTACACAACCCATATGGTAAAATGTGAATTCCGTTTTTGGCCAGCTATGTAAACTCTAACATTGATTGATCCCGCAAAAGGTGTTCAGTTGGTTATAGGCTATTCCTATTTGTTTTCCAATGCTTCTTAATATGAAAGTAATCTAAAAGTAATTCAAAGTAATCAGATTACGTTACTGAGTTTGAGTAATCAAAAAGTTACGTTACTGATTACAAATGTGGACAGGTAACTTGTAACTGTAACGGATTACATTTAAAAAGTAACCTACCCAACCCTGACCAAATCCCAGCAGCCAATACCGAACCAGATCATACGAACCACATCCGAGGAATGAATGTACTCGAGACACCTCGGGAACAACGGCCAACAAAACAACAACCGCACAACCTCTAGGATCGGGAACGGTGCAGGCCCCAAGGCAACGGGGCGAAGGCTGAAGCAGCAGACCATTCCCCGACGTCGGATTTTCCCCCGAACTGCAGCACGGCTTCAACCCAAAGAACACATGGATCCAGCACTTCCTCCCCGCACGCAAGCGCGGCCCTCTCCGACTCAGGAGGACGGAAGCCCCGAGATCTTCCAGCGAATGTGGTCGAAGTCACTGCACGAACATTGAACCCGACTTTTTTTAACTTTACAGACGTTGCTCATTTAATTACAGCGTTTTCTTACCGCGGTAAGATCAGGTAGATTGCGTCAAACTGTGATTGCACTACTCCAAACACATGGGGGAGCTAGAACACTGAAAATGCTATTCATTCTCGAAAATAGTTTTCTAAACGACAGTACACACAATGTTCACCTAAAATAACAGGTTATAACGAATTTAAAAGCGAAATGTTTCTAGTTGCAACTTCATCACTGATACAATTACGAAATGTTTTAATAAAGAAATACACCAATAGCCTGCACAGAAATAAAGACTATTTGTTTAAGCATTTGAATTATCTTAAGAAATAATAAAATACAAAGCAGAACTATTTGTAATGATCATAGTTTTGAAGTAGGTCATGGTAGAAAAACACATCTTATGACAGTTGACGAATAGGCTGTCAGAGTTTACTCTTACTGTATTTAATAGACAAATGCCTCAGCCGCTTATTTGTTGCATCAACTCATTTGTTTTAACAAATCAGTCAATATGGCCTTTAAAAGTCCTGACCATATAGAATAGCTACCAAACCTATATTTTAAATAACCATACTGTATAATAGCCTACATTTAAACAGCAATAAAACACAAATTTTATGATCCAACAAATGTTTTTTATTTAAATTAGTCAACATAATGAACTCTTCACAATCTTTGGGAACTGGGCATACAGTATAGGCGACACCAGAGATGATCTCATTGTCCTCGGGTTCATTTTCTTAATCGATCCTCTTCCTCTTTTTAACTGCAAGCCCTTAATCGTGGCAAGCGAATTGTGCCGTTCGCTTGCCAGACTCCAATTTTTATATTAATAATCTGAATTATTATTTTTAAGTAGGCAAACGGATTCTAAAATCAACTCCTAATCAACTGTATACAAATACGAATATGATATCGCACCAGTAAAAAACATTATTTTGATTGAGCATAAAAATAAAATAAAAAGCCAAAATCGCAGCTTTCTGCGCTTTTGAAATTGCACATGTTCAAATTGCGATTACAAATTATTAGTATAAAGGTTGGAGTTTGGCAAGCGAACAGCACGATCGTGTCAGTCTACACATAGCCTATCTTCAAGCGCTCTTACAACACATCTTCCCCTACCTATTGCTATTTTAAGATAATAAAGGTTTACAATTAAAATGTCCAGCTGTATGTCTCAAATCAAACTATACAAGACATTGTTCCATACATGCCTCTCACTCGTCACAATTTATTAAAAGTGAGTACTCTTAAAACATCCCAATTCCGTGATGGCTCTATGATTAACGAAAGTAATAGCCACAACCCAATAAAGTAAAACATGCGCGGGTCGGGGAAATGATACTAGCTGTGCTGGTACTCTGCACAGGAAATTAACCAGTCAGAAACATGAAGATGCGGCATAGCCCACTGCGAAATAATAGTGCGGAGTAGGGCTTGCTGTTAAGGAAAGGAAGAGGATCGATTAAGAAAATGAACCCAGAGGACAATGAGATAGAGACTAGGGATGATTTGGTGCCGAAAATAAATCATCTGCTGTTGTTTGGGAATATTTCAGGTTCCAGAGAGACGTCACAAACTAATGTAGGCCTAATATATTAAAAACTGGTAAGACGGTGGTTAGAGTAACACACGGCATCACAACAAATCCATGAAAAATGTGTGGCAAAGAAGTCTCCCCTGGGGGTTGGGGGTTGGCCGGGTGCTAAGCCCGGAATGTAATGTGATCCTAGCAACGCCTCTGGTCAAGGATATCGTTTTCATTTTGTTTCACTAATAATGAATTACTGCGATACCTTTGATGAATTACATAGGAAGCTGAATCAGAGAGGGAATTATATGTTTCATATTTTGTTTATCTCCTAAAAAAGGAATTTCATGAATAATATTGCAATACTAAGTTTAGAGGTAAAACGGATTTTGTCGCGCTGCATGTGATCAACTATGTCATCAACATTACACTTCATTCTCATTGTTAAGTTAATTCACAGGTAGTGTCATCCTTTATCTGGGGGTATCGCCCATTAAGAGTGATTTGCGCCTGCCTGGGTAGTATCTGGCCACCTGGCTGTCGCAATTATTACATTGCGTGATCGATTTGAGCCACATCGCAATTATTTTTATAGACAAGGATCTTTTTGCACAATGTTTTGATTTCAAAATCATGTTTCCAATCTGAATAACGGATTTTATATTTACTGTACACCTGAATTCATTAATACTTGTGGTTAAAACCTTTTTCTCATGTGTCAAATAGTTCATTTTAATCATAATATAGTGTCCAACTTTACCTAACAAAATTTCCGCTCAAAAAAAGAATAGCCTACATAGAAGGACTACATAAGAACACAGGCAATAATATTTTCATTCGTTTATTAGGCCCTACAAATGTACTAAATGAACAACACTTAAATCATTCAAAATAATTCCATTAGAATTTAGTTTCCATTTCCATCTCATTTTGATGATGTACAAGGTAAAATAAGTTTGCTACGATCAATGATATCGGCATGAATAGCCTAAAGCACGGTTGCTTGATAAACACAATAGACTTGATAAATAAATAAAGAAAAGGATGATTTACAGTAGCCTACACTGTCACGGTGCCACCTGTGATCAAGCCAGCCTTCGGCTGCTGGCACTGCTTTCACGGTGCCGCATTCACCGTGCCGCATTCACGGTCTCCACTATTAAGCACACCTGTTCCTGATCACATCACCCAGGACTTCCCATCATTATGCACACCAAATCCTCATTACTAGGCCTACAGCTAAGGAAAACTGCACCAGGGTTTACGTTAGCCGCTTTTCGCTGGTATCAGGTTTATTCTGCCAGATGAAAATATCAACCGCCAAAATGTCCGGTGGGAAATATGCCAAAATAATAAGTAAATAGATTAATAGCACATTAAATAGACTAATATTGTGTGACCTGTATGGTCTGTTGCCAAGAAAACAGTGAGTCTCCGCTCACTCTCACAAAAAGACATTATTGAGTCATGTGACTAAGCTCTGCGCGAGAATCAAAAGCTGCACACTCCAGCACCAGCTCCAGCATACGACTCTGAAATGTCGAAGGCGAAGCAGACATAACCGGGCCGGTTTAAAAAAATCTAGTGATGATGCAACTGAGGCCAGCAAATGAGATTCAGTAAATGATCTGAGCCAATAGTATAACTTTCCACAGAGCCTGTCAGACGTTTTTTTTTGCACGCGTTGGCTAGACGTCCTATGGAAACCAACATCATTTGCGTGGTAGCCTATTTTTTGAGGCATTTCAAACATTGACTTCAAAATAGCTTAGTCAGATTGGAAACATGACTTTGGAATCAAAATATTGTGCAAAAAGATTGTTGTCTATAAACATAATTGTGATCTGGCTCAAATTATTTAGATAAGGCAATTATGTAGCTAATAATTGCAACAGCCCTACAGTTGGTAGACAGTATTTATACTGAGTATATGCTCAGCTGACAAAGATTGTGAAGAGCTCATTCTGCTGACTAATTTCAATAAAAAACATTTGTTGGATCGCAGAGTTTGTGTTTTATTGTTGTTTAAGTGTAGGCTATTATACAGTAGGGCTATTTAAAACATATATCCGGTAGCTCTTCTGTATGACCAGAATTCTGGAATTTTAACGCCATATTGGCCGTTTTGATAAGACAAATAAGAGACTGCGCTTGTCTATTAAATAATAATGATGCGAAATTAGGCTACATTGCTGCATTGCAGAACTATTCTTAACTTGATTTAAACATACTGAAATTTAGATGCAACATTTATTTGTCAATGCAATTGATTTGGACATTTGGCACCCACCTTCGATGATTTTTCCTAAATAGGTGTAGCATATATTACATTGTTCCATTGTCAGAATTCTATACTCACAAACTGAAAACTATTTAGAGACTAATTACCGTTTGTTTTACATTGTATTCCTGCTTAATAACTGATTAGGCATGTGAGAGTACAAGTATTGTAACAGGCGCTTTGTCTCACCTCTCTCTCTCTCTTTGGGGTAATGTGGTGTAGTTAACATATATTTGTCGACTTAGGCCATTGTACAGTAAATAAACAAATTACATGTTCTGTTCAAACGCCATTTTATTAGAAACTTTAGAAAAAAATCAATGGTTATTTACCTCTGAAAATATTAATGAAACATTGATGGGTTTAAAGTTGCCAATTTCCTGTTTAACAAACTAAACGTCCTTCTTGTAAACACGCTATGTTAAACACTTGAATTATATTTTCGCATGGGTCTACTGTGGCATATTGTACCTAATCAAAGAAATCTGGTGGGAAAAGTAATTTCTTATTTTTTAGTTTAGTTTTTATTGATAAAAACAGATGCTGTCTTCAGGAAATATTCCTTCAGAAAAGTGGCATCAATGACGCAATAAGTAATGTACTTGGTAAAAGTCTGCAATTAGCCTACACAGATGTTAACTTAATCGTTGTAATCAACAGCTATATTTCCAGTCAAATAATTGTATTTCGGTTTAAATAATTACAGTAAACGAAAAGGAAGAGATTCACGTGTGTAGACCTATAACATGGAATCAAATACAGCAACAACATAGCAATCCATGAATAGGATTATAGTGGACAATATTCCTCCAATTTGAATGTTTTATTCTGGCCATATAAGCACAGACCCAGGCTTGCATAACAGCAGTTTCAGGCGGGTGTCGATGTTCTCACAGATGCCTCCTGGTGGCCATTCTTATTTTTTATTTTATGTTTTTGTCCATGCCGCACGGCACTGCATCTTGCCGCGGTGTAACGAGGCATTCCACGGCATGTCTCGTCGCGGACCGCCCCCTTGGCGCTGGAACTAAACATATAAAAGATGTATATTAAAAGATGTTATGATGAAAAGTGATACTAATTTATACCCAGGTCCTTAACACTAGAACCGCCAATTGGCGTTTGAGTTTGTAATTAAAATAAAACTGCCATTTTGAAAGCTACACCCTCCTCCTTCCATGACCTTTCCTAAATAGGCTATTACATTGTTCCTTTGTCAGAATTCTAAATTGACGAACATCAAACTATTTAGAGACTATTTACCTGTTTTTTTTACCTTGTTTTCCGACTTAATCCGCCAACAGCCCACACCACTTATCGTTGGTACCCAAATGGTACCCAGGCGCTAATCACCCCTCGCTGAATACGCGATACTCCCAGATGAATGAAAACTTAATTAGGCTATTATTGAAACATAATACAAATGATATAGGCTACTTATCACGTGTTACCGTTTTTCAATAGGAGATTCATCTTATTGTGTAGGCTAATTCATCAAATGTAAATCGAAAATATAAATCTACATTATTTTAGGAGGGAAAGAGAAACTAAATCGCACACACATCCTATTGTCTCTCTTTGAATTTTCTCTGCTTATTTTACTGGCTAAATAATTATTCACAAAACGAAATTCCAACGATATCTCCTCTTTTTCTACTAACTCCTCTCGGTTTTTCGATAACTTATTCATGTCACCTATAGAAAAATATTATATACCAGTAAGCTATGAGACTAGAGCTATGCATTGGCAGTGAAATCATTTCGGACCTCGTCTTTTTCTATGTATTCTTTTTTTTAGTATAAGACCTTCAATA
The DNA here is from genome assembly GCA_016801175.1 of Esox masquinongy. NCBI lineage: Eukaryota > Metazoa > Chordata > Actinopteri > Esociformes > Esocidae > Esox > Esox masquinongy. The sequence continues at coordinate 20,783 of JACXGI010005077.1, read as the reverse complement.
CAAAAACATTCTTGTATTTTACAAATTCATTAACCATTTAAAACAGACAAATTCTGTAATTCATTATTTTTTAGACTTCTATATAATTTGATGAGGACCTAGTAGATGAACTGATGCTCTGGCTGGATGGTGATGCTGCAGAAGAGAATGTCCATGCTAATAGGGACGATTCGTATGCTAATGACGCCAAACGGCGTTCGGCTCATCATTGGGCACTTCAGTTTCTATTTCCTCTTTGACCCAAACCGTAGAGCAGGATTTTTGTTGAAACATTTATTTTTCAAAAGGCTACATTTACTCAGGCAGCCCAATTCTGATCCTGTAATTTTGACCAATCAGATCAGCTATTTAGTCAAAGATCTGATTTTGGTGTGAATGCATTTTACTCATTTGCAGACACTTATCCAGAGTGACAGTAAGTGCATATATTTTCAGAGAGCTAGGTGAAAAAGCACACAGCTTATGTATGCAAAAAGACACTGTGTCTCACTGTGCATCCTGAGCAACAAAAGCTGCTTTGCAAGTGGAAATGGACTAAAAAACCACACAGGAATATGACATTCACAAGTTCTTTAACGTTAACAATACCACTAGTTTTAGTATTTTGGGGTAGGTTTCTGCTTGCAATGCTGCTTTTGTGGCTCAGGATGCACAGCATCAATTCATGAATTAGGACAATGCTAATAATGTTATTTCCAGCCTGGGACAGAGGTAAATAATGGCCTGTTGTGAAAAATGACTCCACTGGCCTTTAAGAACAACTCAGGGTGAGCGGAATTCCACACAAATATGAATCTAGTAGCCCTTTCACACAGAAAATGTCAGAATGTTTCTGCGTTCTTTCAGGAAAGAACTCAGCAATGTTTAATGTGGTTGTCACATACATAGGAATGTTTACCGTAATGTTGGTGGCATGGGCAATTTATACATATATTGTAGTATACAATAACTCAGAAGGGAGTGTTAGAATGACGTGAAAGGATACACCCGATGGACATCACCTTCCGACGCAACGTTTTCTGCAAAGATGGAGGACGAGGAACGTTTTATTTTTATTTAGCCAGATTTGTTTTGGTTATTTTTGGCCAATAGACAATTTTTTATACTACGAAAAACAACAGCCAATTAACAGGCTATGATCAAGGATCAAAAAAAGTTTGAGGGAGACCGTCTCTCGAAAATGTGGTGATTTGTTTAACCAAGCATTTGTGGTATGTGAGGACGCTAAAGACACAGCGGGAAAAGTCATAGTGCGTAAGAAAGCCTCCAAAGCTATACTGTCCTATTCACACATAGCTGAACGAGTCCTAAATGAATTGGTAAAATAGACTACCTCCGTTGCCGGAAAGAAATGTATCAGTTATTAGACGGGTTTCCCTTTGCGTATCTTTCATACCTAAAAAAAGTTTTCATACCAAGTAATTCACGGCAATGTCAGATTGATGGCATTTTAGTTGGTCTCAAAGTGGCATAGGTGGAACTATCCCTTTAATGGTGCTTTTTCACTGCATGGTACCAGCTCGACTCGGCTCTACACACCTCGCCTCGGTTAGTTTTCCACTGCAGATAGTACCGTGTACCTGCCCATAGTGACATCACAGGAAAACTGCTGTGACGCCACCTCCAACGCAACACACACGGAACAATAATGGAAATATCAAACACATGGGGGGTATTCCATCAAGGCAGATAAAGGAAAATCCAGGCTTATTTCGATAAGTCTGGCTAATTTAAGTGAGAGTTCCGTTCCATTACTTTGGCTTATAGAAGTCCCTGCTCAGTAACCAAGGTAACTTATACCTCTGAACTAGCCTGCTCACTCGCAGGCTAACTGTCAAGCTCAATTTAGCTGTGTTTCAAAGAATGTCCAAGAGGCGGAAACAGAATCCCAAAAGACTGTTCTGTGTATTTTCTCGCTCGCATCACTTTTGTCCTGTCCGTGTTCGGAAACATAAGTTCAGACTTTTTTCTGTCATTGTGACCAAGCATGAATTGACGTGTTCAATTTAATTCCAAAGAGCTTATCAATATAAATAAACAAGTTAAAAAACTCTTACCACTCTCACTGTCTTCAAAAGCCAATAGTTAATTGAGACAGGCCTAGACTATGGCTGAATTTCAAATCGCATACTACATACTACAAGTAGGCTACAGTACGTACTTCGCGGATGATCGTAGAGTACGTACTGTTTAGTATATAGTAAGTTAGTATGCCAGTATTGGGACTGATTGGGACCTAACTTGTCATAATATTGTCTCAACACTATATTTTGTTGCGCATTAACATCACGCCAAGTTTGAGTATTTTGCTAGACACCATTAAGCATTGTGTTAAACTGACTAACATTTCTTGTGCAGTTTACTTCCACCACAAATCGCATCTATGAAATGTATGGCTTTTGCCACTGGCCGTTTTAAAAGCTTATAAGCCAGTAATACTAGTATCTTAGTACTTGGAAAAGTCATAAGAATTGAGCAATTGCTAGCGAGACTAAAGACGAACTCTAGACGAACTGCCAAAGTTATTTCATTTCAGGGCACAACAATGTTCGGGAACTTTTGATACACTGTTTTCAGCAGACAATGGTTTGAAATATACTTAAATTCTTGCATACTATTCTGGCATACTATATAGTATGCAATCTGAGATTCAGCCTATAGGCCTATAAGCAGTGCATCTAAAGACCAGCCAGTTGCAACCAAATATGGCATGTCCATTCCTCAACAACCCTGTGGATGAAGGTGCTCAGATTCTACACAGAGCGTTTACACCACCAGCTCCAAGTGTCTTCCCTAATGAATTTCTATGGGAGAGTTACAGGTTCAGTAGGCCCAGCAAAGTTAACCTATGCAGTCTGCTGGAACCATACATTAGCATACTCATCGTAGCCAGTCCTTGACCACTGTTCAGTCTGTCTGCGTAGCTCTGTGTTTATTTCCATGTGGGACATTCTTGTACAGTGTTGGTGATGCAGAAGGTCTTGCGAAGGCAACTTGCCGGGAAATAATGTCTTGCTCTAAAGCAGTACCTGAATATTTTCATCACTTTCCCTGGTCATCTTGAAACACAAAGAATCAAGGAGGCGTTTTATTCAATTGCAGGTATGTGACAGTTAAAATAAATGTAAAGTAGCCTAAAGGTTGACAGGCCTCTGTATTAAAGTAATCCTCTTTTTCAGGCTTCCCCAATATTATAGGCGCGATAGACTGCACCTATGTGCATGCCAGTCCCCATCTGGACCTGTGGAGGCAGACTGTCAATCGGAAATCTTTCCATAACATACAGGCATCTACCGGGGGCATCCGTCCACACTCTATCAGACAGAATAGTAGTAATTGGATTCGGATGAAATGTGCACATCTGTGAAAATAGATCAAATAAGTTTGGATGTCAACCCTGGCAGTGGGAGAGGGACAGAAGTATTTGAACCACAGCCCCCCGCAGCTAAAATCTTACTATTGCTACCGGATTTTCCAAATAAATGAGAGGCAGATAAAAACAAACTCATTGCGGCCGTCGAAGGCCTTCATTTAAAGTACTCTAGCGGCTGCTTTAATATTTGGGTAAATATTACAAAATCTACCTGATAAAAACCTGTAACTGTATTCACGTGGATGCTGTAATTAATAAGACATCAGAAAAAGGGTATGCTATCATTTGTCTTAATTTATTTACTCAAAATGCTAGCACCAAAGCGGCCACAACTTTTTACATTAGAAGAGACAGTTTCTGTGTTGTTTGGTGATACAAAGTTGGAAACATCCTTGTTCTTTGAACGCGATAATGATGTCGATGTGAGTAACAAATGAACTGCGGATATACTGTATGTTTGGTGTTGTCCATATGTCATGCTATGAAATGTAATATCTTTTAGATGGCAATAGCAAACCTGTCGCAAGCTCACCTGCTTTGGAGCTCGAATAGTTGTTCGCTCACTCTTCTCTCTAAAGCGTTGCCGTCGTAAGCGATGTAGTCGGGTATTTAGTTGGATGTTTTCTTGTGTTTCTTCCGATTTCATTCTTAAATGGAAACTGCGATAGCTAACTAGACAACTTAATGTCTGGTTTGGTTTGTCTATCAGACTATAGAAAAGTTGTTTGGCTGCAAATGTTAGTATTATCTCCTACCGGACAACCCCTAATAATACTAACAATAACAATACTAACAATAACAATAGGGTTTCTCCTACCAGAGAACCCCTAAAATAGAGATCCAGGGCTAAAGCCAAGGACGCCCAGGCCTAACGAAGGTCCTGCATGTGATTATACTTCTCTGTGGCCTTTTCTGATTTATTTGGCCCTAAGTGCTTTTTCCGTCATTCACTGTGACATGTTATTGTACAACATCGTGAAACTGCGCATGCAGTTGTAACTATGACAACTACCATTGCAATGTCAGCTTAGACATCCAATTTGGTCACTTGGAAATGCTGTTTGAACAGTCAGTATTCCAAATAAAAAAATAAAACCAATTTCAGCGTTTAGTCCTGCAGAGTGATCAAAGCTTAATATTGTCATTAGAGGTTCAGTCATTATTGCTACAACCCTTCTAAATTGATCTACCCCAGCAATGTCGTGGAGTCATCTCTCATCTGATTGGCTGCACCATAGGACTGTCAAAAAGCAGTCAGCCAACCATCAAGTTTGTTGGGAATATCAGTAGAAAAACAAAGGTATTTCCTTCATACACCATGCTCATGTTTTAAATAGAGTATATAGGTGTTCATATTGTAAGGTGTTTATATTTTTTAACTTTTCCAGCGCTAACACACCATATTGAATTTGTGAGCTAATTATCACTCCTTTGATTAGGTAAATCAGATGAGCTAGATCAGGGTTGCAACAAAGATGTGAAATATCTGCTGGTCCCATGATTCAGGTTTGAGAACTGCTCATTTCCTCATCAGTCTACACACTACCCCATAATGACCAAGCAAAAACAGGTTTTTAGATTTTTTTGCAAATGTATTGAAAAATAAAAAACTGAGTCGCCAAACAGAAGCCATTCCTCAGTAAAAGGCACATGACAGGCTGCTTGGAGTTTGCCAAAAGGCACCTAAACAACTATCAGACCATGATAAACAAGATGCTCTGATCTGGTGAAACCAAGATTGAACTCTTTGGCCTGAATGTCAAGCATCATCTTGAAGAAACCAGGCATTACTCATTGCCTGACCAATAACATCCCTATGGTGAAGCAGGGTGTTGGCAGCATAATGCAGTGGGTTATGTTTCTCAGAGAAAGGGTGAAAGGGCACCTTCCAAGAGGACAACAACCCTATGTACACAGCCAAAGAAAAACAAAGGAGGCTTTGGGACAAAATTGGTGGCCCAGCCAGAGCCTGGACCCCTATTGAACATGTCTGAAGAGACCTGAAAATAGTTGTGCAGCGTCATTTCCCATCTAATCCCCAAATACAGGTGTGCCAAGCCTGTAGCGTCATACCCAAGAAGACTCAATGCTGTAATCCCTGCCAAACGTGCTTCAAAATGTATTGAGTGAAGCAGTCTGAATACTTTCGTTAATGTAATATTTCGGTTTTCTTTTTTGTAAATTTGCAAACTCTTCTAAAATTGTTTGGGCTTGGTCCTTATGGAGCTTTGTGTGTAGATTGATGGGGAAAACAATCTGATGATTTTAGATTACAGCTGTGATGTAAAAAAATGTGTAAATAGTGAAGGGGTTTGAATACTTTCCGAATGCACTGAATATATCATTCTTAAGCAGACAAGATTCACACATTTTAATTTGTAATCCAGTTTCACGTGTATTCATGTTTTGCTTGTTTTTGCATTAGGAGTTTTTCATTTCATAAGTCGTGGTCTAGTTTTAAATATTTTCATGTTATGACTTGTGGCCCAGGTTCACTAGTGTTGTTTTGTTCACAGTTGTCAGGAGTGCAGGTAGAGCTGGCGAGTTGGGGTTCGCTGTCTTTCAACCAGACCATTTATGCAGAGTACCCAGCTATTGGTTTCCAGAGTGTAAAGGTGAGTAAATTGAAAACACTGTTAAAAACACTGTTATTCTCACTCTTCTACTCACCCCAGTGTTTATCTCTTCTAGATTCTTTCCATCTTGGAGACCACCCTGTAACACAGTCCTGCCCCACCTCTCTGGTGCAGTCACCTGGTCAATTTATCGTGCTACTATTTATTTATACTGTGACAAGACCAATGTGAATCTGTCAGGAAAGAGACAAATGGGTTTTTACCAGTTTCTCCGAAGTATATTTGTAGTGTCTCATTTCCCTTACTACTGTATCTTTTGCTTCATGGAAAATAGTTTGCAAGTCCTCCAATATATATTAAAAACCAGAGTATAAAACAATTTGAACAAATGCAAAGTTCTTCCTTTATTATCAATGCAACATTAATTCAGACATTAACATGACAGAAGTAGCCACAAGCCAATCCCTATTGATTATGGTACTGATTTAGCATCTGCATGCTGGGACTAAAGCTTTAATTTAACTGTCCAGTGTTTCTAGACTTCATTAAATTTGACTGGTTATTACTGACATGAGTAATTTTCCTTGCATTATTGAAGTTATTCTTCATGGTAACAGTGTGGGTGTATAAATGTGAACGCACTTCTTAAAACCTGAATGTGTGTAGACCGCTGATTCAGCAGCTCATCCTTGCCCGCTGACTAATCAGTCCAATCTCTTTCTGAGAATTTTTCAGTGTTTTTTTTCCCTTCTATAATACATGCTTTGGCACAAATATGACCATGGCAGGAGTCAACAAAATTATCTGAAAATTCAAAGTGAGATTTACTCTGGACAGTTTTTTTAAAACAATGAATTACAAGGTTTGAGTTTCTCCCCAGTAAGGGCAATAACAATATCAGGCATGGGTGTGTATAGGCCGCTGAGTTTGTGTGTTGCGCTACTATTGCTGCAGGAGAGTCAAAAAGGTTAACTGCATGAGGATTTTTCAGACTTCCCACACTAATCCTTGAGGTAACCAAGGTATACTCCAGGGGTATTCAACGCTTACCTTACGAGGTCTGGAACCTGCTGGTTTTTTGTTCTACCTCATCTTTAAATGACAGCGCCACCTAGCAAATTGGTTGACCGGAAGGCAGTATTCGAACCAAGCCGGAGGCTGCACTTTCAGGACCGCAGTCCTAGGACCCTATTTTCTTGCGATAGCGCCACCTAGCCAATTTGATGACTGCAAAAGTGCAACCAAAGCAGTATTCCACCCAAAAACTTTGTCTTACAATTCAACTTGATTGCTAAAGAGTTGCATGTTGGGCAATTTGTGTAACTAGCATAATTCTCTTGTTATGAGGTAAAATAAAGATGGAATCATATTGCTCTGGCCTTTGCAGTCACTAGATCTCAACCAGATATTTGAAAGGGTGGAGAGAGGCAAGACACAAGGAAAACTCTGGGGACTGATTCAAGATTATATAGATATAGGGCCCAGTGACGAATAAGGTTTTCAACTGACCAAAAATTAAAATAGGTTAAAACTGCACATTAAAGTAGTTATATGTCATGGAGCTCCGCCCCCTAGAGGGGCTTTAGCTCCTCGTGGTTTACCCTTGCCACGTCAGCGGCTGTACTGAAAACTCATTATGCAAGATGCAACAGCCAATCAGGGCACGCCTGCCCCTATACAGTGAGGGAAAAAATTATTTGATCCCCTGTTGATTTTGCACGTTTGCCCACTGACAAAGAAATGATCAGTCTATAATTTTAATGGTAGGTTTATTTGACCTGGCCTAGCCAGTCTCCAGACCTTAATCCCATAGAAAATCTGTGGAGGGAGCTGAAGGTTCGAGTTGCCAAACGTCAGCCTCGAAAGCTTAATGACTTGGAGATGATCTGCAAAGAGGAGTGGGACAAAATCCCTCCTGAGATGTGTGCAAACCTGGTGGCCAACTACAAGAAATGTCTGACCTCTGTGATTGCCAACAAGGGTTTTGCAGCCAAGTACTAAGTCATGTTTTGAGGGGTCGAATACTTATTTCACTCATTAAAATGCAAATCAATTTATAAAATTTTTGACATGCGTTTTTCTGGATTTTTTGGTTTTTATTCTGTCTCTCACTGTTCAAATAAACCTACCATTAAAATTCTAAACTGATCATTTCCTTGTCGGTGGGCAAACGTACAAAATCAGCAGGGGATCAAATAATTTTTTCCCTCACTGTATAAGACCCGTGAGCCCAGAGAACACCCTCCCTTTTTTATTCAGCATGCGCTTGCTGAGTTACTACTGATTACTCACTTCAGCCTGAGAATTTTTGTCGTCGTCATTCTTCAGCCCGACGTCTCCGCCATGAAGAAAGTTTTAGCTGCTGGCTGCCGTTGCGCTGACTTTGTGCCAGAACAGGACTCGCACAGGTCGTGTATTTCCTGCCCAGGGCCGGCCCACGCTCGTGAGGGTCTTACCTACCCCCCGGCTTGCTCCACCTGCGACGCTTTGTCCCTTTCTACACGTGTAGAGAGGGCAAACTTCTTCGAGGAGGAAACATCTCCGCCGTGCTGGACTCCAGTTGAGACGATGACTCCAATAAGATGTCTGAGGACGAGGAGGAAGGTCCTACACAGGGCCCGACTCCTCTGACACAGAAGAACCCGCTCCCTCCCCACGTGGGGTGTGATGTCGGTTCTCCTGCACCTCCCTCTCTCCTGGGAGACTTAGAGGGCAACCTCTCCTCTGCCACTTCCCTCCACCTGCCCCCTCTCCGCATGGAGTTTGCGGGCATGATCGAGAGGGCTGCCTTACGGATCCGGCACCTAAACAGTTATGGGACAAGACTTACGTCTTAGGATCATAGGCCCTGGCTGCGGCGAAAAACGTTGCTCTCCTTGCGTCAGCGGGCTCCCATATTTTAGACTGTTCACCTACTCCGTCGTCACGTGATGTCGGGGAGGTTGCGGGATATCTTAAGGCTATCCTCCACCTGAACCAGGCGCAGACAGTTTGCGCTGGGCGATCATTGGCTACATCTGTGGTCAGACATCGGCACCTTTGGCTGTCTCTGTCTTCCCTGCGCGATTTTGATCGCACACCCCTCCTCAACGCACCGTTGTCCCAGGAGGGTTTATTCGACGATGCCGTGCACTCTGCCATCGTCTCTTTTAAAAAGACCAACGAGGGATGGAAGGAGCTCTCTCGCCACCTCCCTCTGGCTGGCTGTGCTTCTTCTTCAGCTTCATGACCTTCTTCCTCTGCACATCGCCCGGGCTCCTCTGCTAAAAGACGACAGCGCCGCCAAGCTTCTGCTGCCGCCTCAACCGCTGCCCCAGCCCCTCCTCCACCTCCGGCTGCCGTGGCTCCTGCTCCTCCTGCCGTTCGGCGCAAGCAGATCACCCCCAAATTCGCCACTCCGTGGCCAACTAAGAAGCCCAGACCGTCCTGACTAGGCATGGAGCGGGCTGTGGGTGGCACTGTCGCCTTCACGGCCCCCGCGTCTCCCTCCCTCCTCAAGGTACAGGCTGAGTCTCACGGCGTCGCAGAATCGGCCCACCAAACCTTTTCCTTTAATAAAAAGGTTGAACGGTGCTTTGGTGTAAGTTGTGCTTTTGTACAGTCTCAGGCGGTGTCTGAGTCTGTTAAACCACTTGTACCGTTTGCATGCCCTAGTTTGCCTCCATCGGTGGCTATTAGAGATTCAGCGAGCGCTCTCTCTGTCTCTATGCCTGCCCCGTTGGATATGAGCAGTGGCGCAAGTGATTGGCTCCTCCCTCACTCTCGCCCTGTAGCCTGTAGGTTTTCTAACAATGACACTTGTGCATGCTCTATTCCCTCTCCCTTTCAGGGTAGTGGTAAGAGCTGTGTTAGCGATGTACAGAGTAGTGAGTTTTCTCAGGGAGTTATAGGTATAACTACTCTATCCTCTCAACCCGCCATCTCACATAGACTTAAGCGCTGGCTAGCGGGTTCAGATATGTCTCTCACTCCGCTGCCGGCCGGTCTCGAGTGTATTCGCTCTAAGAGTGCAGCCCAGCGTTGCCATAGCGGTGTTCATTTGCCTTCAGCGAAACGTCCACATATGCAAATGCCGGGCTCCTCTCTTCCCTGCCATTCACGGGTTACCGAGCGCTCTGAGATTTCGCAGGACGTTATAGATATAACCACTGTAACTTCTCAAACCGCCATCTCCCATAGACATAAACGCCGGCTAGCGGGTTCTGATACATCTCTCACTCCGCTGCCGGAGGGTCTCGAGTGTACTCACTCTAGGAGTGCAGCCCGGCGTTGCCATGGCGATGTTCATTCTCCTTCGGCGAAATGTCCGCAAATGCAAATTCCGGGATCCTCTCTTTCCCGCCATTCGCAGGCTACCGAGCGTTCTGAGATTTCACAGGAGGTTATAGACATAACCGTTGTGGCTTCTCAATCCGCTTGCTATGACAGGCTCAAACACCAGGTAGCGTCTTCGGCTCTTGCCTCCATCTCGCTACCTGTTCTCACTGAGTGCTCGGTATCTGCCGGCAGACCAACGAGGGATGGAAGGAGCTCTCTCGCCACCTCCCTCTGGCTGGCTGTGCTTCTTCTTCAGCTTCATGACCTTCTTCCTCTGCACATCGCCCGGGCTCCTCTGCTAAAAGACGACGTCATCGCCCGACAGATGTCATCGCCCGACAGAGCGTCTGCTCTCCTGTCGGAGGTAACAGAACCGTTGAGCAAAGGAGCAATCTCTGAGGTCCCGGAGGATCTCAGACCGGACAGTTTTACTCCCGTTACTTCCTGGTTCCCAAGAAGACGGGAGGAGTGAGACCGATCTTGGATCTGCGCAATCTGATTGCGCACGTAGCCAAACGGCCATTCCGTATGCTCACCACTACTCGCCTGTTGGAAGCCTTCATACCAGATGTCTGTGCGAGCATAGACCTCAAGGATGCTTACTTCCATGTCCCGATCGTTTGCAGACACAGGAAGTTTTTCTGATTTGCCTTTCAGTGCAAGGTCTACGAGTATATGAGGATTCCATTTGGTTACGCTCTGGCTCCGCGCACCTTCTCCAAATGCTTGGAGACGGCGCTGGAGCCCCTACGCCAGGAAGGTATCAGGATTTTAGCCTATCTAGACGATCTACTGATTTTAGCCCCATCCCTGGAGCTGATCAGAGTACACACTTTCCGAGTGGTGTCCCTTCTCACGCGTTTAGGGCTTGCAGTGAATTGGAAAAAGAGCGCTCCAAGACCAGCCCAGCGTGTTTCTTACCTGGGTCTGGTCATGGACACGCGCACAATGAGAGCGTGCATTTCGGATGCTCGGGCTCTCGATTTGCTCTCTGCCCTCAACCTGTGCCGTCCACCCTGCAGGCATTCGGTTCGGGCCGTCATGTCCCTCTTGGGCATGATGGCAGCAGCGCACACAGTGGTCCCTCTGGGTCTACTGTACATGTGCAGCCTGCAGGCCTGGTTCGCTCGCCAATGGGTCGACTCCGTGCACCATCGGAACCGGACCTTATCCCTGCCATTACACCTACGAGGGGACCTGGAATATTGGAGAGACCCCGTGGTGCTCTCTCAGGGCACACCCCTGGGCAGGGTGTCAGAGTGCATTCAGGTTTTTCACGGACGCCTCTCTTCATGGATGGGGCGGTGTGTGTCAGGGTCAGGTGGTCGGAGGCATGTGGCCTTTCCGGCCCCTCACCACATCAACCTGCTGGAACTGGACATGGTCCTACTGGTGCTGACGCACTTCTCGGACCTGGACAGGAGCCGTGATATACAGAACGCACACTGCCGTCTGTGGTTCTCCCTGTCTCAGACAGATCGCCCCCCTCTGGGGGTGCACGCGTTTGCGCACCAACCCTGGCCTCGGAGTCTCCTTTACGCATTTCCTCCGCCACGCTGCATAGCACGTCTGCTGGCCCGGATCAGAGCAGAGGGCTTCTGGTCATTCTGGTGGCACCCAATCGCCCCGCAGCTATCTGGTTCCCGGAAATGATCCAGTTGCTGGCGGACAGGACGCACTGTCTCAAGCGGAGGGCTCGATTCTACACCCTCCGTCGCTGCCAGGGAGCCTCGGTCTGGCCCCTGAACGGGACTGGCTTTTGAATAGGGGCTAGGGCGGCATTTATGTCCAAAATGTTTGTTTTTGCAAACTTCAGCCGGGCTTGGATGTTTTTCTTTGTAAGAAAAGGCTTCCGTCTTGCCACCCTACCCCATAGCCCATTCATGTGAAGAATACGGGAGATTGTTGTCACATGTAGTACACAGCCAGTACTTGCCAGAAATTCCTGCAGTTCCTTTAATGTTGCTGTAGGCCTCTTGGAAGCTTCCCTGACCAGTTTTCTTCTCGTCTTTTCATCAATTTTGGAGGGACGTCCAGTTCTTGGTAATGTCTCTGTTGTGCCATATTTTCTCCACTTGATGATGACTGTCTTCACTGTGTTCTATGGTATATCTAATGCTTTGGAAATTCTTTTGTACCATTCTCCTGACTGATATCTTTCAACAATGAGATCCCTCTGATGCTTTGGAAGCTCTCTGCAGACCATGGCTTTTGCTCTGAGATGCAACTAAGAAAATGTCAGGAAAATCCTACTAGAACAGCTGAACTTTATTTATGATAAGTCAGAGTCACTTTAAATGATGGCAGGTGTGTAATAACTTCTATTTAACATGAGTTTGAATGTGATTGGTTAATTCTGAACACAACCACATCCCCAGTTATAAGACGGTGTGCACACTTATGCAACCAGGTTATTGTAAGGTTTTTATTTTTCATTTTTCCCCCTGGAAGATTTCAGTTTGTTTTTCAATTGAATTGTTCACATTATAGGTCACAATAAAAGTGGAAAAAGTTCTGACAAGATTTATCTTTGTCTCATTCTTTTACATCACAAAAACCTGGTATTTTAACAGGGGTGTGTAGACTTTTTATATCCACTGTACATCCCTGGAAAGTTTTCTTTTTTGGACATGTAAGGAAATGTTTATGTAATCTTCACTTCAACACTATTGACAGATAAAGTTAAAGAAATAAAGAAATGACACAGAAATTTTACTTTAAAATCATTTATACACTGCTCAAAAAAATTAAAGGAACACTTAAATCCCACATCAGGTCTCGATAAACTAAATATATCAAATAGATAGATCAAAATCTTTACTGTACATTGTGTAATTTGTTGAGAACATAATGATGTAACAATGGTCAATGGAAACTAAAATCACCAACCGATTGAGGGCTGGATTCAAACTCACACTGAAAATCAAAAGTAAACAACTGAAATCCAACTTGAAATCCAACTGTTCCAACTTGCATGAATTTCATCACGGCAACTCATGATGTGACTCAGTAGTGTGTTTGGCCCCCACGTGCCTGTATGCACTCCCGAAAACATCTGGGCATGCTCCTGATGAGACAACGGATGGTGTCCTGGGGGATCTCCGCCCAGACTTGGATCAAGGCATCAGTGAGCTTCTGGACAGTCTGGGGCACTACTTGGCAGCGTCCGATGCACCGATCCATATAGTCCCAAAGGTTCTCAATTGGATTCAGGTTTGGGGAACATGAGGGGCAGTCAATGGCATCAATGCCTTCATCATCCAGTAACTGCCTACACACTCTGGCCACATGAGGCCTGGAATTGTCCTGCACCAGGAGGAACCCAGTGCCCAGTGCACCAGCGTAAGGCGTGACGATGGGTCTGAGGTTTTCATCCCGGTACCTAATAGCAGTCAGGGTATAATTGACTGGCACGTGGAGGTCTGTTGTGACCCTCGAAGGATATGCCTCCCTAGACCATCACTGACCCACCGCCAAACTGGTCATGCTGGATGATGTTGCAGGCAGCATAACATTCACCACGGCGTCTCTAGACTCTTTCACATCTGTCACGTGCTCAGTGTGAACCTGTTCTCATCTGTGAAGAGAATGTGGCACCAGTGGCGGACCTGCCATTTCTGGTGTTCTTTGGCGAATGCCAGAGCTGCACGGAGCAGGGCTGTGAACACAGGTCCTACTAGAGGACGTCTTGCCCTCATGCCACCCTCATGGAGTCTGTTTCTGACAGTTTGGTCAGAAACATGCACACCAGTAGCCCGCTGGGCACAAAAAAAGTATCAGTCAGGAAAGATAAGGAGAGATCAATTGTCTGTGGCCACCACCTGCAGAACCATTTACTTTTCAGGGTTGTCTTGCTGTTGCCTCTGCAGTTTTCACCTTCATTTGGACCAAAACAGGTGACATCGATTCACAATTGCTGCGTCGCTGTCGGACGGAAACCTCGTAACTCCATATTTTCTTTTTTTTTTTTTTTTTTTATAAATCAACGCTATTGGTCACCCTTCACGTCTGTCTCTGGGTTTTACAAATATTTAACCAATATAAAGTATTTTTTAAAAATTGTATCTAAACCTCGTAACTCCATTGGATCCTAAACTGTCGGCAAAAACCTCCTAACTCCCACCCTGCCTCCATTTTGAATGAAGACGTTCTGTGCACAGCAGAAGCTAAACAGTAACGAGGGGATTTTGTCTGACTTCACCTGAGGTGCAGTCTTACTTTTATTTTATGATGGACTAATTGTTTTTATGTCTATGTATTATTAATGAATTACATTTTATTTGTGAGGTTTTGAATGGGATTGTGTCTTCCGTTATAATTTTGTTTTGTGTTATTCGATTCACCTGTTCCTCATTTAGCGCTCCTATTTATTCAGTGGCCATTCTCAGTTCCCTGAGGTATTTGTTTGCCATTTTCCAATGTACTGAGCCTTCGTTACAATTTTCCTACGAAAACACCATAGTACCTAGATTTCCCAATGTAAAATACTTTAGCCTCCTTGTTCTCGACTGCTGTCCAGCCCTTACTGGAGCCTTGTATTTATTTTCGACATGAATCCTCCAACGCGTTTGGAGGAGCGCGTTTGGAACAGCAACCTTCTCCCCGACTCATAAGCACATGCTTATTTAGGCTTGTGTATTGTTTTGACCATGAGCACACGAAAACGGAGACCTTTTAATTAAATAAAAGCTGTAATGTCCTCATCTACTTTGTAGCAGTGCTGCCTAAAGTATGTCTGAGCTACTAGCAAGATTGTTTCCCTACCCCAAATTAGTTCAATAGCTAGAGGTGCGTTCAATTCACTTTTGTTTGCAAATAATGGCAAATACATGTTAGATATTCAGAGTTTGCTTGTTAATAGCGCTCCCCAAAAACGTCCAACAAAGACGACAGCGATATATATAGAATCAGATGAAGGTAGAGAGCAAGGTACACCCTTTGGTTTGTCTGTTTCGTTCCGTTTTCAAAAAATGATTTTACTTTCAATTCCCCCCTTATTTTTTTTCCTTCTGCTTTAATTTCTCATTCTAAACGGCATTTTTCTAATAGCTCAAAACACATCAGCTAGAGATGTACAGAAACGTTTATGTTCCTTTACATGTCCTTACAAAGGTACACCTTTCATTTTCCCCATTATTTGTCTTCATTTTTGAAAAAAATGTTTACCTTATTACAACTCTAACATATAGATGCGTTTTACAATAAGTTTCTATCCAGGTGAAATATTCCTCTAAAAACAATTGTATATCCATCTATGCAATACCTTTTTAATAGCTCATTATCCATATGAGATGGAGATCCACAAACAAGTGTGGTGTGTTCCTGTACCTATCCTCTCAAAGGTACACCAATATTCAAAAGTAAATTCTCAGTATTTTATGTTTAAATATATGTATCAATACAACTCTATTACCAAATATAGATACCTTTTAATGTAACCTTTTTAATAATTTCCTATCAAGAAGACATCTGAAACCACATTTATATTGGTCACTGACCTTCCTTCTCCACAGTACAGTCTGTGGATTTGCCATTTTCAATTTTGTCAATTTTAGTAGCTTTTGTCCTTCTCTACCACTATTTTTAATAGCTCACTATCCATATGAGCTACAAATCTACAAACACATGTGGTGTGTTCCTTTACCTTTCCTCTATTATACAATTCTCTGTATAAAATTTACTAACTACAATTTGTTATTACAACTCAATTACCTAATTTACATGAACTATTTTTAATAGCTTCCAATCCAGATGACATGGACTTCTAAAACCACTTGCATTTTGTTCACTGACCTTCCTTGTCAAGAGTACACCCCTTAGTTTTACCATTTTAGATTTTGGTGAATTTACAGGAATTTATCTTTCGAAACCACTCTTTTTTAATAGCTCACTATCCATATGAGTTAGAGATCTACAAACAAGTGTGCTGTGTTCCATTACCTCTCTTCTGAAAGGTACACCTCTTCTTTTTTTCCAAATTCATTACCTGTATATCATTTCAAAATTACATGCATTATTACAACCCCAATTACCTAATTCACATGAACTATTTTTATAGCTTCCAATCCAGATGACATGTACCTCTAAAACCACTCGCATTTTGTTCACTGACCTTCTTTGTCAAGGGTACGCCCATTAGATTTTCCATTTTCAAATTCAGAAAATGTACAGGAATTTATCTTTCTAAACGACTATTTTTTAATAGCTCACTATCCATATGTGTTAGAGATCTACAAACAAGTGTGGTGTGTTCCGTAACCTCTCTTCTGAAAGGTACACCTCTTTTTTCCAAATTAATTACCTTAATTTTATTTTAAAATTACATATGTTATTACAACTCTTACCTAATTCACATGAACTATTTTTAATAGCTTCCAATCCAGATGACATGTACCTCTATAACCACTTGCATTTTGTTCACTGACCTTCCTTGTCAAGGGTACGCCCCTTAGTTTGACCATTTTCAATTTTGGTTTATTTACAGGACTTTATCTTTCGAAATTACTTTTTTTAATAGCAGACTAGCCATATGAGTTTGAGATCTACAAACCAGTGTGTTGTGTTTCTTTACCTCTCTTCTGAAAGGTACACCTCTTGCTTTTTCCAAATTCATTATCTGTACTTCATTTTACAATTTCATGCATTATTACAATCCTATTACCTAATCAGGGTTGGGTAGGTTACTTTTTAAATGTAATCCATTACAGTTACAAGTTACCTGTCCACATTTGTATTCCGTAACGTAACGTTTTGATTACTCAAACTCAGTAACGTAATCTGATTACTTTGAATTACTTTTAGATTACTTTCATATTAAGAGGCATTAGAAAACAAATAAGAATAGCCTATAACCAACTGAACACCTTTTGCCGGATCAATCAATGTTAGGGGTTACATAGCTGGCCAAAAACGGAATTCGCATTTTACCTTATGGGTTGTGTAGGCTACAGTGCCTTTGGAAATGGGTTTCTAAATGGGTTTCTTTTTTTAATTTTTATATTTTACCCCCTTTTTCTCCCAGCCCCGCTGTATAACCATGTGCCACCACTACAACAGTCCTTGCGGAGTCAGGAGGATCGTAGATCGACACACGCTTCCTCCGAAACCTGTCTGATCAGCCGGTCTGTTTCTTTATACCCCCTCCCTTAACCATGAATTCAATGTGAGCCAACACATTGGAGGATACGCTCGCTCACATTACCTTATATGCATGGCCAGGTCAGAGGCACCTGCCCCGCCAGAGACATTGCTGGAACGTGGTGGCACAATGAAATCCTCTATGCCGATTATCTCCCCCAAGGCGACACCAGCCCAATATGCACCACCCTACTGGACACCCCGGCCACAATCAACAGTGGCATGACCGGGGCTGGAATCCATGGCCATGGTAGAAACTTTTTTTTTTGTGACCTAATTAATCAAGTACAAAGTGAGAGTGAAAACCTGCAGACAATCAGCCCTCCATGGAACCGGTTTGACACCTCTGCATTAAAGAATTGGAACAATTTACACACAATTTTTTTTTAATAAATAAAAAATCTACAATTAGAAACATTGCACGAAATTTGGTATAAAAATTAAAAGGTGTACCTGTGAGAGTAGAGGGAAAAGAACACACCACACTTGTTTGTAGATGTCTAGCTTATATTGGTAGTGAGCTATTAAAAAAGGATTGTATAGAAGGATAAATTCTAATAAAATCACTGAAATTGAAAATAGCAAAACAAATATAAAGAAGGCGTGCACTATATGAAGAAGGTCAGTAAACAAATGCAAGTGGTTTTAGAGGTCCGTGTCATCTGGATGAATGCATTTAATTTTAAAATAAAATACAGGTAATGAATCTGGAAAAAAGAAGAGGTGTACCTTTCAGAAGAAAGGTAATGGAAGACATCACACTTGTTTTTAGATCTCTAACTCATATGGATAGTGTGCTATTCAAAAAAAAAATTCAAAAGGTTAAGTCCTGTAAATTAAATAAAATTGAAAATGGTCATACTAAGGGGCGTAGTGTTGACAAGGAAGGTCAGTGAACAAAATGCAATTGGTTTTAGAGGTCCATGTCATCTGGATTGGAAGATATTAAAAATAGTTCATGTGAATTAGGTACAGAGTTGGGGAGTAACGAATTACAAGTTACATGTAACGGATTACAAAAAAACAGTAACTGTAATCCGTTACGTTACCAACAAAAATATTGTAATTGGATTACAGATACTTTTGAAAAAAATTATGATTACTTGGATTAGGTAGTATAGTTGTAATAATGCATGTAATTCTAAAATAAAATCAAGATAATGAATAATGAAAAAAGAAGAGGTGTACCTTTCAGAAGAGAGTAACTGGAATATACCACACTTGTTTATAGATCTCGAACTCATGGGGACAGTTAGCTATTAAAAAAGAGTGGTTTCAAAAGATAAATTCCTGTAAATTCACTGAAATCGAAAATGGCAAAACTAAGGGGCGTACTCTTGACAAGGAATGTCAGTGAACAAAATGCAAGTGGATTTAGAGGTCCATGTCATCTGGATTGGAAGCTATTAAAAATAGTTCATGTGAATTAGGGAATAGAGTTGTAACAATACATTAAATTTTAAAATGAAATACAGATAATGAAATTGGAAAAAAGAGGTGTACCTTTCAGCATAGAGGTAATGGAACACAGCACACTTGTTTGTAGATCTCTAACTCATATTGATACTGTGCTATTAAAAAAGAGTGGTTTCGAAAGATAAATTCCTGTAAATTTACCGAAATCTGAAATGGCAAATCTAAGGGGCGTACCCTTGACAAGGAAGGTCAGTGAACAAAATGCAAGTGGTTTTTGAGGTCCATGTCATCTGGATTAGAAGCTATTAAAACTAGTTCATGTGAATTAGTTAATAGAGTTGTAATAATGCATGCATTTATAAAATGAAATACAGATACAGAATATTGATAAAAGAGGTGTACCTTTCAGAAGAGAGGTAAGGGAACAGACCACACTTGTTTGTAGGTCTCTAGCTCATGTGGATATTGAGCTATTAAAAACTTATTGTAAAGAAGGATCAATTCTGATATAATCACGGAAATGTAAAAGGGCAAATCCAAAGGTCAATGACCAACATACACATGGTTGTAGGTGTATATGTCACCTCTATAAGAATCTATTATAAAATGAAATATATAAGGTTTCAACCAAAATATATGTAGAAAATTATGTAGAAAATTAGTGTTGTTTAATAACACAAAAAGTGTCTGTACCCATGATTTTCCTTTACAGGGGCAGCTATTATTAGGTTGACATAAAATAAAATATATTTTTTAGTCACATTGAATCAGCGGTATTGCACTTTCAAGACAGTCCCCAAACTACTGAACAGACATTCAACAGCATTTTGTGACATTTTGGGCTCTGCTAAACGAAAAGTTCGATTTTCGATAAAATCAAAGGGTATACCTTGCTCTCTACCCTAATCCAGTTGTATATATTCCACTGTCGTCTTTGTACAATTTTTTTTGGAAGCGGTATTGACGATAAATCTCCGAACATCAAACATATAACCAAATTTACCCCGGTCTTATTTTGGGCTTCTTTTGACAGGCCGGTTGCTTGTTTCTCTTGCGATTTGTGGCAACACTGGGTTGGAGTGCAATTTATTCTAGCATTTGCTGTCTAGTCATAGACAATAATGTCTTCAATAGCATGTTCATAGCACTTAATCTTTTATAATAAGAGATTTTGGCCAAATGTATTCAATGACAGGAAAACCGAGAGCACACATGGCTACAATAGGCTTTGTAACCTGTAAATTGATGACAATGTAATGGGATGCTCTTACTGCCTCAGATGCGGCCGTTCTAATCAATGATGGACAAAACACGTATCTCCCCATTCGCTATTCAAAAACCTTGTACCTACATTTGAGCTTGTTTTTGTCATCAACATCTTCATCCGCTTATCCGGTATTGGGTCGCGGGGGCAGCAGCTCCAGCAGGGGACCCCAAACTTCCCTTTTCCGAGCGACATTTGCCAGCTCTGACTGGGGGATCCCGAGGCGTTCCCAGGCCAGTGTCGAAATATAATCTTTCCACCTAGTCCTGGGCCTACCCCGAGGTCTCCTCCCAGCTGGACGTGCCTGGAACACCTCCCTAAGGAGACGGCCTGGGGACATCCTTACCAGATGCCCGAACCACCTCAACTGGCCCCTTTCGATGCAAAGGAGCAGCGGCTCTACTCCGAGTTCCTCACGGATGACTGAGCTTCTCACACTATCTCTAAGGGAGACGCCAGCCACCCTTCTGAGAAAACCCATTTCAGCCGCTTGTACTCGCCATCTCGTTCTTTCGGTCATGACCCAGCCTTCATGGCCATAGATGAGGGTAGGAACAAAAATTGACCGGTATATCGAGAGCTTTGCCTTCCGGCTCAGCTCTCTTTTCGTCACAACGGTGCGGTAAAGCGAATGCAATACCGCCCCCGCTGCTCCGATTCTCCGGCCAAGCTCCCGTTCCATTGTCCCCTCACTCGCGAA
>JACXGI010005076.1:36984-49380 GCA_016801175.1 Esox masquinongy | reverse complement strand
ATTATTCAGACTGTCCTGGTAGGGTATCCTATTATTCAGACGGTCCTGGTAGAGTATCCTACTATACACTCTGTCCTGGTAGGGCATGTTCAATGAAATTCAATCAATCAAATTTACTTATAAAACCCTTTTTACATCAGCTGTTGTCACAAAGTCCTTTTACAAAACACCCATTCTTAAACCTCAAGGAGCAAGCAACAACAATGTTTAAGAACAGTGGCTAGAAAAAACTCCCTAAGAGGGGCCGAAAGGAAGAAAGGGAAGAAACCTAGAGAGGAACCAGGCTCGGAGGGGTAACCAGTCCTCTTCTGGCTGTGCCGGGTGAACATTTTAAGAGTACAAGTTGAAATAATTGATGAATGCATTTGGGCTGTGTCCAGAGTCTATAAAACCTAATCCAGGTCAGAAGCATGACCAGATGGACAAGGACAGGGACAACCGGGTGGAGGGGGGCTGGGGGTGTGGTTATTAGACTGGCAGCTGGAATCGTCAGGTATCATCTTGATCTGCAACACACTTTGGACAGTGCAGCAACGAGTCTTTAGACCCTGGTACTTGTATGGTGGCTATAGGAAATAGTTCGCTAGTGCCAGTTTGAATTCAGCCAATTCCACCGGTTGTTTTGTCAGAATACAGTTTAAAAAGCTGATGCTAGCGCAACGGATTACCGAATGTAGTTTGAAGTGTTTTGGAGATGTTTTCCACTTGCAATGCAGCTTTGGTATAATGGTACGCACCGTTTCCATTCATGAACTTGGATTAAGCTAATAATGATAATTATGGACTGGGAAAGAGATGAATAATGGATTGTTTAAAAAAATTACTCTAAATGCCTTCAGGAACAACTCAGGATTAGTGGACCTGTACCCAAATGTGATTTTTGGACAAACAATCCGTTTAAGCATGAAGTTGTTTTTTTCTTTCTTTGTTTTGTCAGCATTGGTGAAATGTCCATAGAACATAACATGTTTGGGATTGTTGGTCCCCAACAGGTTAATATAACATGTGACACTGTTTCTTCCAAACAATACAAGTTAACGCATAGAACCGGTATGATTCTGCAAATGGTGATATTTGAAAACAGAGTCTCTGCCACAATTGCTTGAAAATGCGTTTGACCTTGCAAACTTTTTAAGCTTTGCTCAAATTTCTAACGTGTTTATTTTGAAAGTTAGGGTTAGGATAAGGGTTACGGTTGCAGTAAGAGTTTACGGTCAGAAGTTCAAGTCAAGCAGTCTATCAGTACTCTCCAGGGTTTATAAAAAAAGATTTTCAGATTAATTTCTTCCCTTTCCGATACGGATCGAACAAGACTCGAGACACTAGATTATTTTGTTCTGTTCATTTGTAGATATCGATAGCTCGAGAATTAACCTTCTGAGGTAGCACACGCCACATTTTCGACTCAGTCAGCCGGATTTTTGCAAGTGTAAAGACCATTCAGTTCGTATTTGTATAAAAGTTTCTGTGCAGCGCACGCACACCTCGTTCAATATTCCCGCGATTGACGCCACAGTCCTGCGTGGTACATCTCAAACATTCTGGTGTGAATTCAAATGCTATGGAAACAATTATAGAAGCCAAGATAAGACTATCTAGCATTTTATTCTTTCTCATAATGTAAACAAGCCCTCAGATTCCATGCACTGTGACAGGCCTCTAACCACATCTCTCATCAACTCATTATTGATAGCCCTGTTGCAGCAGGCTGTTATCTAAACAGACTTAATCACTGCAAAAAAAAGGTGAAGGATAGGACTGCTGAAATTCTCGAGTGATTAACAAATGTAGAGATTAAATGTCAAACCACTTCTGTGAAGCCTCGTGATTGGTTTACACGTAAGGGTTGTTCCGAAGTCTGGAAATGTTTTAACGGCTCAGTTAACACGGAGCCATATGTCCGAACTTCTAAACATTTAAACAAACTTTTAAACACCATGCTGCAATATCTCTAGGTCTGTATGCACAAATTAACATACTAAAAGTGTTCCCGGCTTCACCTTTCAGATATTTGAAGAAGAAAAGGAGGTCAGATACTTCAGTCAAGTTGTCTGGATTTGTTCTGGGTATGGATGAGTCCCACTGAGAGCCATGTTTACTGCAGACCTGACATAGGGTTGGAAAATGACTTTCCGTGGGAACTTTATTTGGGCTGATGACATGAAGGAAGGGAAGACATGCTCAATGTCCCTCCAGTTCATGGAGTATCTTGTTTTGATAGTGGTTTCCTTGTTAGCAGAGTCTGCTGTCAGGTTAACAGCTGTTACCCTGGTTTTCAAGTTAGGTGGAAAAAGAGACAACATAGGAAATGAGAGGATCTGACATCTACCTCTTCCACGTTGGGTGTCTGCGAGCGCATCAATGCTCTGTGTGTGCTCATGCTTGTGTTGTTGCAAATCTGTGTATGTGTGTGTGTGTGCGTGTGTGTGTGTGTGTGTGTGTGTGTGTGTGTGTGTGTGTGATGAGTAAGGAGAGATGGCTGAGCAGTATAATCCCCAGAGACACAGGGCAGAGGAGGCCTCTCTCCAGGGTAGGCCTATCCATCAACACTGATTGCCTGGCTATGTGGTTTAGAATGGGACCACAACACACACCACACACACCCTTTTCCAATTGGGCCCAGATAGTGTATACATTCAAAGGCTTTGACACACACCACACAACTCTACACTGCTGTAGGTAATATAGGACACACACAAACACTTTTCAAGTGGAATACACACACAAACTTATACAGGCATAGACACGCAGACACACACATGCAAACACACACACACACACACACATTTAGACGTTTTAGGTTAAACAAGGACATGCAAACACACAAACGCAAACACAAACAAAATAGGGTCAGCAGATCCCACTGGGATCATCTTCTTGAGCTGGACTCTTTCGTTCTACCGAGAATTTCCAAATGCCTTGGTTGCATGGATCATCTCCATTTAACGTCAGCCCACCCAAAGACACACACCCAGAGATGAACAAAACATGCAAATATCCACTCCGTCCATCCATTCACTGCCCCTCATATGAATTTGCATGCATATGGACTCTGACTATCAATGTCGACACCAAAGGGACCCCTGAGCTTCAATTCAAGGTTTCCCATTGGAGTGAGAATTCTTAAGAAAAGAAAGGAATTGTTTTCCAATGGGGCGCCAAGGGGGACTTTAGAAGCCGTTTAAAATGTTAATGAACTTGAGAGGTTTAGTAACCATGTTGATCACAAACTCCTTGGAGCGTGAAATGGTTGGATGGTTCAAGCCCTGCCCTTCCCCCTCTCTCCTAATGATGTCCTGTGCTGGGGACTGGGGGGCTGGGGACCTGGACAGAGTAACCAGCCCCGCTTGCTTGCACGACCCAGCGCAAAACAACAGCTCCAATGGCTTACAGATGTGGCCAGCTAATAAATTATTTTTGAAGTCAGCAGTCGCTGGGGATGGAGAAGGCCTGCTGGAGACCTCGTTGTTTGCGTGGAGCGTACGTGTGTTCTGTGTCTGTGTGGATTGGACATCTGGCAAATCTGGCCCATGCCAGATGAGCCGGACCCATTTTTAGTTGGGTGGCCTGGTCAAAATTGAGACACAAAAATGTATACGGTACATATCATCTTTTTTATATTCTCTATGTTATACTAATCTGGAAGGAGGCTTTGGCTAATTATTGAGCAATGATCAGCAGTTGATGGGTTTTATTTTTAGCTCAAGACAGACTCAAACTTTCACACTTAAAAGTCAAACGTAGCACACTCAGTCATTGGTCGTATGGCTGATCATCTAAAAACAGAGATGGTGTCTAGATAGATTTCGTTCTACATTGTCACCTCAATCAAATCTTTGTTTTTTTTAGGTGGTTAAAACAGTGATTTGTCCAAGGAGTGAAGTGATTTCCTTTATTTAAAGTGTTGACCCTGGGTCAGCTTTGCTTGGGTCTGTTGCTAATGAGCTCTGATCATAAATAATTTCACGATGGGGATGCTTCATCCTGTTGTGCCTGTCAAAAAGAAGATTACCTGAACTTCTTACAGGTATAATCTGCATTTCCTGTCTGTCAATAGCAACTATATATTTTAAAACCAATATAGTAATATGGCCTGGCAATATGGATTACTGAGTTCTTCAGTATTGTGGCAACCAAAAATTCAAGACAATCATTTATAACACCTTATAACATGATTAATGACTTAGTGTGCCTACCAGCAACACTGCCAGTTAATGAACTTTGACCTGATGGTGCTCATTCTATTCCATTAAACAACAGGCTTGATTTCATCAAAGATGTACTACAAAAATAAACACCCTAGTGCATACTAGCAGAGAGAAACAATTTGCTTGATTCGTCAAATAGTAAACAGAGAGTGGGTGTATGAGTAAAAGTGAAATAATGGTATTGTTAATTCAGTAATGAGATAAGGTGAAAGGACAAAATGACCTAGTTCTCTTTTTAGAGAAACAGGCGGAAAAAGTGATGGCAGACAGAAAGACAGAGAAAGATAGTAGCCTGGCGAGAACCCAGGGTGAATGTAAAAGAGAAGAAAACAGTCTGAGAAGTCTCTCTTTCCCCCATCTCTCCCTCTTTCTCACACTCTTCTGTGCCACTTAACCCTACTCTAACCCTCTCTCAGGTCATGTCAGAGGCCTCAGGCAGCGTTGTTGCATGTTCATGTGCCATAAGAGGCTTGTGTTTTCCCCCATCTCCCTCTTCCTCGCTCCCAGCCTTGCCCCTCCAAGCTCTCTCAGTGCCCAGACGCGGTTTACCTGTCTCACCGACCACTGATTCTGATGAATGAGGAAAATCCCAGCTACAAATCCTTCCTGGATGAGACTTTGTGTTTGTGTGTGTGTATGCATGCGAGCGTCAGAGAACCATTAGTACATACACACACATACTGACACACTCGTCCAAACAAACACTAATGAATTACTATGTGAGGAATCTAGAGTGCAAAAATGTCCTTCACTCCCCTGTCAGCGATTCATCTCAGTCCCACACAGAGGAAGTGAGAGACGGAGAGAGAAAATGAGAGGAAGAGAAAAAATAAGATACAGAATGAGGGAAAATGAGAGTGAGGGAAAATGAGAGAGAGACAGAGTAAGAGAGAGAGAGAATAAAAGTGAGTGGAAGAGAGAGAGAGAGAGAAAGAGAGACAAAAAATGAGAGTGAGGGAAAATGAGAGACAGAGTAAGAGAGAGAGAGAATAAAAGTGAGTGGAAGAGAGAGAGAGAGAAAAAGAGAGACAAAAAGTGTGGTGAGTAGAGGACACATCTCTTCCTTTTCTCTCAGGCACGGTGACAAGAACATTCTGTACCATAGATGCAGGCGTCCGTGAGGAAATGGTGCACAGACTTCTACAACCCTTAAAGGCCGCGCCTGCCTCCCTGCCTGTACATACCACATACAGTACAAGACAAACACGGCCTAAACAGAACCAGCTGTGCCCTTGCTAGGCCCTAGCCCCCTCAGCCCCCGCCCCACCTCCCCGACCCCCCAAACATGGTGCCAGTTCTCAAATGGGAGTGAAACTCCCGCCCCTTAGGCAGCAAGGGGGGAGTTCACTGTCATCACCATGGAAACTGGCAAGGGGGGATCTGATGGGGGCCCTGTGGTCTTTGATTGATGGAAAGGCATGAATTCTGGTAATGAAACAGGCGTTGGTCCCCCCATGTCGAGGGGAGGGGGCTGCCATGGACTGACACCTTGTCTCCTCGGCCTCCACCTTTCTGTTTCTAATATGAACTGAGCCTCACAATACCTCATGCCACTCAATACTCAGTGGGTGTGGATGTATGTGAAGTCCGGCTGGGTACGGAGAACCCTTAACTTTCACTGGGCAGTGTTATTAAAATTATTTCTCTCTCTCCATAAAGGTAGAAGTTTATTTGTTGTGATGGAAAGACCTCCTGCTTCTACTTCCAGGCCTATAAAATGACTAGTTTATAGTGGGTCGAAATAATTCTGTAATCTGTTGAACTTTTGTCTGTCAGTGTCCTAGAAGTTCTCACTAACCATGAAAAGAGAGGCTTTGTTAGAAACACATGCCATTAGGAGCAATAGAGAACGGTGTTTGGACCCAGGTATACAAATCGTAAAACTTGACTTATTAAACTCTATGAACCGGCATTATCCGGAGCTGATTTGACAATAAAAATGGATTTTCAGTGCAGAACACTTCAACTGTGGGTGGTGTTGAAGTGGTGAATATCGCTAACAGTTTATGTTAACCTTAAAACTGGGTAGATGGAAAACGTACGGCAGGATACTGGATAGAGTTATCGAGGGAGATGTACACATTTGTTATAGATGTCTTTTTAAAACTGTACACTTTAGTTACTCAGCAGACACCATTATCCAGAGTGACCTACATCGTTTTAGATCAGCTAGGTGGGACAACCAACCAACCCAGGTAAAGCAAGCGCAACTTCCTTAATGAAGTAGCTATCAGCTAGGTTGACAAAAATAAATAATACATTGAAATTGCCTATTGCGTTAGTTCAGGAAGGGCAGTGGGGGGAGGTTTTGGGGGGGCTTTGAGGTTATCTTGGATAATCTGTAGAACACCCTTTAGTATACCCTTAGTCAAGTGCCATATGAATTTCCAGGTGACGTTGACGTTGTAGAACTTATGAAGTATGAGTGATACTACCTATGTATTAGGAAACACAAAGGCCCTCTGTGAAAAATAACCACGCCCAACCTTTTCAATACCTGACTTAGCATTGATATTTAGAGCAGCTACTTTACAGCCATGTTGACTTAGCCATTAAGGTCTACAGCGGGTTTGAAATGAAAACCAGGGGGATTATTTTTCTTGGATTGGACGTGCCCTTTAAAGTATACACTTCAGTTTGGTTAAAACCTTTTCCCTTGGTACGTGAACATCCGGACACAGGCAATCGGTTGCCTTATTGAGGGATCCGTGTGGATGAGAACGTACAATTAAAATGCAAGCACACATGAGCGCACGCATATGCTTTAAGGACAGAACCGCGAATCATGTTGGAGCACGGGATCTGAACCCAGGCCCGTGAGTGAGAGTGAGCAGTGCGGCGCAGATAGGTGATTCATTGCACTCAACAAGGTTGAATAATAAACACGGCTTTACCGTCAAGTCCTTTGCAAACGCCTTGATGATTAACATCCCCTAATCTAGACATGTGTACCTTTCTTTTGGTTTTTCCCTTTCCCATGGTCTGTTATTTCAACCTGAATGCTGTTATTAAGGTATATTCACACCGTCATTTGGTTTAACAATAGATCGATACGGCTGAGTACAACACACACACACACACACAGTCCAGCATAAAGGCATACACGTAGAACACACACGCACACACACGGTCCAGCATAAAGGCACACACGTAGAACACACACGCACACACACGGTCCAGCATAAAGGCACACACGTAGAACACACACGCACGCTGATTGCTACACCCTATTACATCCTGTACAGCTTGCGTGAAGCCGTTCCTTTTTTTGGGGGGTGGTTCTCAGCGGTATGAAGACATCTTGGCAGATTGTTGGAACGATGTTTAAAGTTCTTCCAGATGGACTGTTGACGTTCCTTGAAAATAACTCCTTGTTTTATTAAGGCTAACTGCAGTCAGCTCGAGTTAGGGCCTAGCGACAGAGTTCAGGAATAGGAAAATGGATCAGGACTTTGGAGCTGTTGGCCTCTGGTCCGAACCTTTCGGATCTACGGTGGTGCTGTCTCCAACCTGTTCAGAACAAATTGCCAAAGGCTGTCATTTATATAAACCAAATGTGTTGGTTATATTATTGTTGTTATCATTTTTTACGGCGCTAATATTCCTAGAAAGATTTTAAAAGTTGCAATGAGAGTTGTTCTGTTTGGTGCTGAAGGTCAAGGAATCAGCCACTGGTTGCTCAACAGGGGAGTGGCATCAAATGAAGCAAGAAGCCTTTACAGAACCATAACTGGAGGTCTTATCTGCCATCCAGTCTTCCATTCCACTCACCTCCAGTTCACCTCTCCTCCTCCATCAATGGTCTTCGCTATCTTGACAGAGCATTCAATAGGCTTCTCCAGTAGAGCAAGAGTGATGAATCATCTATTTGCCTATGCTATCATTATGAGCACAAACTGTTAAATAAATACAGCCACCTCAGGCACTGCTGATAGGACCCCATCGACTCCATAAATCAGGGTTGATTTAAACAGCTCGTACAGGCCGGGCCCCTGGGCCCTCAGTCTGGGTCCCAGTGGACAGAACACTAATGAACACTGAGGGAAACATGCAGAGGAATGTGTTTTATCTCTCTACTGTGGTACCCTGGGCTGCTCCACAGGACTCTCCAAACATTCTCACATTCTCACAGAAACACATAGACAACAGAACTCGGTACAGACATGGTCTCATCTTCTGTACAGCTATTTGCAGATGATACATAAACAACTCAAAAATACAAAGACACATACACACTTGAAAAGCAAAGTTTGAAGTCCCCCACAGGTGGCTTATATTTTGCCCCAATTGTCACATAATTCAATAGATTGGAAATGGTTGTGTAAGTTCCTTTAAAGACTGTCCCTGATCGGTAACACATACACATTCATGAATTGGGTGTTGGAAAACTTTAATGGTAACAACATTTAGCAGAGAAACAACCACTAAAAGACACTGACAGATTGAAAATTGTCAGCAGCATGCTAATAGTAGCTAGCTAATACAGTGAACTCCAAGTTCTCTGTATTAACAAAATTACATTGAAACAAGAAATGATGCGATGACAACATGTTTGAAGTGTAGACTGTTAACTTTAATTTGAGGGTACTTTCACTTTCATGGGCATCATTTTGGATGAACCATTTACAAGTTAAAGCTTGTTTTGTACTGTACCCCCATTTAAGGATACCAACGGTATTTTGACAGTTGGCTTCAGAGTTGTTTCTTATTAGGCAGGTGTGTTTGTGTGCATCATTGGTGCAGGCACAAGAGAGCTGTAGGTCAATGTCTAGTCATGACTCTAGGCTTTGCATTTGCATTTGAAGTCTGTTGCAAGATGCAAAAACAGTAATTAGTGAATAGTTAACCCGCAGAGTTCTGTAAAAAAAAAAAGAAGGTTTTGTGGGCAGATGGGAGTAAGATTAATATGTAGCTGAGTGATGGCAAGAGAAAAGTTTGGAGAGAGAAAAATGGAACTGGCATACCAACTTATCTATGAAATAAGGAGGGGGTTTTATGTTTTGGGCCTGTATGGCTGCCAAAGAAACTGGCTCACTTGTTTTCACTTCTGATGTAACTGACGGCAGCAGGATGATGAACGCGAAAGTGTACAGAAACATCTTGTCTGCTCCGATAGAACCAAATGTCTCTAAAACTAAAACTGGACGGTGCTTCATAATGTAGCCGGACAGTGACCCCAAACACACTGACATAGCTACTGAAGAGTTTTTCAGGGCCAAACCGTGGAAAGTTTCTGACTGGCCAATTCAATCTTCCCATCTGAATCCAACTGAGCATGTGAAGAAAAGACTGAAGACAGACTTGTTTTGCTATCATTTCATTATTAAATTAAATTGACGCAGGAATCCTCCACAGAAATGGAAAGCAGAAGCTGCTGTAATATGCATAGCCTAACTGTTGGACTTACTATTGTACCCCCAATTTTCCTGTGTTCCATGTCCGGCCAAGTGAAGGTCGGTGTTCCTAATCAAGTAGAAGGTTGAAAATTCCAGTTGGATGCATTCACATGTTGTGATTGGCTAACACCCAGATGACTGTGCCAACCACAGACTAAAAATACAGTTATCATATTTAAAAAAAGATATTAACAGATTGCTTTCATGAATATTGTTTGACTACCATTTTACTGCCGGAAAGTGCTGTCATCGAAAGACTTTCCCACAGTAGGTGACGTTAGAGGTCACCATTTTGAAGAAGTAGAAGTTCAAGACAGGCAGACAGGTTTCCCCACTAGTAATTAGCATTTGGAAGGCATTTCAAATTAATTTGGTCCAGACGAATGTGGTACATGTTAACTTCCAGTTTGGTAACAAACTGTAAGCAACGGCATGAAGTTGTTTGGCTCAGTGCCATCAAGATTTTCACTCTGCAGGTGCTTTTGGTCAATAAACAATGATGGTAGCATCATTGCATGAGATTACAGGTGCCATCTGGCCATCACTTTTAGGTTGGAAAAAGGGGATATTGTACTGGCGTGGGGCATTAAACAGCTGAGAATAAAGAATAATCTACTCTAGTAAAGTGTTTTTAATGTTTCTCCAAGAACAGGGTCAAAATCAGAGACTGGTGTGTGTGTGTGTGTGTGTGTAAAGGAAGGACACGGCATGGGTAAACCTACTGGATGTTGGATTAGTATCTGTAATACAACCAGCCTAAATCTCACATCTACGTCAGCTTCAGAGCTATGGAGCATCTGTTTATTTTTGACACAGTCCTCACCCTGATGCATGCTATTATCATTGTCTTGAGTGTCATTCCAGACAGAGGATGTTTGGCTCTCAAAGCAAAACAACAGCAGAGTTCACTGACTTCATATTTATTCCCCACACTGCCTGGCTACGTGAAAAATAATATTTATATTTGGTATCATGATCGCAG
Organism: Esox masquinongy; assembly: GCA_016801175.1. Taxonomy (NCBI): domain Eukaryota; kingdom Metazoa; phylum Chordata; class Actinopteri; order Esociformes; family Esocidae; genus Esox; species Esox masquinongy. The sequence continues at coordinate 38,794 of JACXGI010005076.1, read as the reverse complement.
CCCGTAGCTAATGTCGCCATTGGACATTTAACGATAACAAAGCAACAAATCAAATATTGACAGTTAGACAAGCTCTCACACGGCTCGTACGTCTTACACACCTGTATGCTTACGCCTAGCAAATGCACACACAGTATGCTAAGGGCTTACGCACACGCACACATGCACACATGCACACACACACACACACACACACACACAGTATTTGTATAAAACCACTGGAGTGTAAACAGGAAATGGCTCTCCTAAAGAGCCACAGATTGGCCTCCCACAGCCTCTATTACTGCTATGAAGAACAATACAGCTGGCCGCCAAAACTACACACAGCCATTCGTCAGCACGTCTTCCTATACCTGTTCTATAACTGCATTTGTGTGTCTGTGGTTTGCCAGTGTCTGCAAGGATGGCAACAAACAAACGAGCAGTTTCTAAATGAGAATGGAGCCATTTCCTGGAACCCAGCGGGATAAAGTCCTGAACAAGTTTGGACAGTGAGGGAAAGACCCCGGCTCGCTCTACACAACCAGTTCTTCTCCTCTGGCCTCAAAGGAAATGACCAAGACAATGGACTGTTGTGGACTCAGTGACTTCTGGCCACTCCTTCGTTTTCTGAGTAGAGAAACCACAATTGGAAAAAGTGCCATTGAAAGACTGACAAAATATTTTACTCAAAGCCGGATGGTAACACTAATGCATGCTGTGATTCATATTATTTTGGCAGAGTAAGCAACAAAAAAAAAAAAGCACTGAATACTGTTCTGATTTTGGCTGGCTGTCAGACATGTCTGTTAAAACAGCAGCAATTACTATGGTTGTTTTGGAACCACAGGTCATAGATGCCTCAGAATAGGATACATAATCTGGCAAAAACAAACCACTGCATTTAATGTGCCATAAAAGCTTTAGCTTTTATACGTTAGGATGAAAGCGTGGGAATGATTAATAGGAATCATACAAGACTCTCAGTCATTACTTGTGTATTTAACCAGCATTGGATTTGTTGTAGCCTACAGTGTTCAAGCGATCTAGGCCACTAACTCCGGTGCATGTGTGCTGCTGCAGTCTAGGTTCAAATCTGACCTACTAAACTTTCAGGAAAAAAAACATCTGCTCTATCTCTCACCACTTCCCTGTCTAATAACTTACAAAATGGCTAAAATTTTGTATTAATTTGACGAGCATTGGATTTGTGATCAGGTTCAGTTTGGTGTGACTTACTGTATATCTGTGGATTATGGTCTATCCTCACCTTCTCCTTGCTGTGGAGTTGGACAACACAACAATTTGAGCTGGAGATCAACGCCATGTGTTCACCCAAAACACACACGCATAAGTCAACAATAAACCCATCCACACACACCCAAGCCCTACAGATTACCTTAGAGTAAGCCCTCAGAACCTTTCATTTGAAGTAAAGAGACCTCGTTTCAATACAGCACATTTAAAATACGTTATGCTTATTTGACCACGGACATGATTTAAGTCTTTCTTCTCTTTAAGACTTTATCTGTGAAAAAAAAAAAAGATTTTTCTGCCCAGTGAAAACAAAAGAACCCCTGTGTGAGTAAGAACTCAGGGGATTAGGATTAACCCTTTGATTGCTGACTACCTATTAGGCGAGAGAGTTGAACCGAAAGCCGCGGAGAGGAGAACACATTCCCATGGCCTGTTGGCCAGGCGTCGTAAACACAATGTTTAATATGTCTGGAAAACCTGTCGGACTGTCAACAGCAGGAGAGCAAATACGAGTTGTGTGTTCCTGTGTGTATGTGTCTCTGTATGATGTATGTGTGTGTGTGTGTGTGTGTGT
>JACXGI010005076.1:16918-27609 GCA_016801175.1 Esox masquinongy | reverse complement strand
GTTAATAGACGTGGTGTATTTGTGCCATCTCCCATAGACACGGAGAGAAGAGTTTTTCAATGGACTCAAACGGCGGTATAACCATTCGTTGCACTGACAATATGGCAGTGACCCTTGAACTGGTCTCTTCAGTAATATGATTTTTTTTACTCATCTTAGAAAGAACTGCGTACGCACGAATCTGGATGTGCTTCAGGGTTTGTGGTGATCTCAATGATTCACCTAACATACCCAGGAAGTTGCACAGGGTTAGCAGGAAGTGAGGTCATAGTGGTGGTGTAATTTATTTGTCAGCCTTTTGGGAAGTATTGCCTTAAGAGTTCACACAAACTGCATTATGTCTTTTGGAGTTGAAGCCCTGTGAGGAGAGGCCTAATTAAAGTCTTATGAAGTAAATGTCACAGAACTCTGTAAATTTCATAGAAGCTGTCAAAAAGATAGCATCAAGGCATCAGTAAACAAATTGTCCTACACAAATGATCCAAAGCCCCCTTTGGTGAAAAGAGATTAAAAAAAAAATGTATGTGTATCTCCATGACAAGACACAGCTCATGTCTAGACAAAATCAGGCAAGTGGTGTCCGAGATATTTTGTGGGTTGGCTGTAACCCTGAGCATGTTTGCCAAATGTCATCACTCAGTGCCTGTTATGACACCAATGTGAACTGATATTGTTGTGGCTTGATAGTGTTTGCAACATGTTTATTTCCATATATCCATCAATGGCAACCAAGTTGTTTTAAGTATTAATCAGAAAAAGTAAAGAGTTTCTAGGCAGTAACATTGCTACTTCCTGCCACAATGCCTGCAGGCTCCCGTGTCAGCAGCTGCTGTGCACAGTTGATCCAGTAGCAGTTGACCCACCGTTGATCAAGTAGCAGTTGATCAAGTTGCATTGCAGAGAACCACTTTGATTTACTACAGATGGGTTTTTCGAAACAGGGGAACCATTTCTCCAATAGCTAGCTTGATGAAACTAATTGGAATATAGTAATGGAATACTAATGGAGTATATTTATGCCAACAGCTGTAGAGTTAGCTAACTAGTGCAGCTTGTAGCTACAATTAACATAACTGTAAAATGGGATTGGCTCGCTTAAGTGAGTGCCCTGTATCAGGCCCTCAAAGTCATAATGCATAAAAGTTTAGTGCATTAAAAAAAAGCTGCCCAAGTATTACAGCTCCATTTAAACGAAGACCTTCGCCAAAATCATCACTAGGTGTGTTGCCAAAACGAAACACACCAGCTTAGTTGCAAATGTCCTGCCTAGACAAGGTTCAGGCTTGGTGTGAATAGTATATACAGTTAGGTCTGGAAATATTTGGACGCTGTACGCCACCACAATTAATTTTAGCTCTGTACGCCACCACAATGGATTTGAAATGAAACAACAGAGATGCAATTGAGATGCAAACGTTCAGCTTTAATTCAAGGAGTTGAACAAAAATATTGTATGAAACGTTTAACATTTTCATACACAGTCCCCTTATTTCAGGGGCTCAAATGTAATTGGACAAATTAACAAAATCGTAAATAAAATGTTCATTTTTAATACTTCGTCGAGAATCGTTTGCAGGGAATGACTGCTTGAAATCTGGAACGCATGGACATGAAACACTAGGTTTCCTCCTTTGTGATTCTTTGCCTTTGTGATGCTTTGTTTGTTTGTGGGTCTTTCTGCCTTAAGTTTTGTCGTCAGCAAGTGAAATGCATGCTCGATTGGGTTGAGATCACGTGATTGACTCAGCCATTGCAGAAAATTTCACTTCTTTGCCTTAAAAACTGCACCTTGTGGTGAACCCACTGTATTTGCTCTTGTGAAGTCTTCTCTTTATGGCAGACTTGGATAATGATATGCCTACCTCCTGGAGAGTGTTCCTCACTTGGCTGGATTTTGTGAAGGGATTTTTCTTTACCATGGAAAGGATCCTTCTGTACGATCGTCCACCACTGTTGTCTTCCGTGGACGTCCAGGCCTTTTTGTGTTACAGAGCTCACCAATGCGTTCTTTTTTCTCAGAATGTAACAAACTGGCCACTCCTAATGTTCCTGCTGTCTCTCTGATGGAATTTTTTTTTACAGCCTAAGGATGTAAAAAGGATGTTTCACTTGCATTGAGAGCTCCTTTGACCGCATGTTGTGGTTTCACAGCAACAGCTTCCAAATGTGAATGCCACATCTGGAATCAACCCCAGACCTTTTACCTGCTAAATTGATGAAGAAATAACAAAGGAATAGCCCACACCTGCAAATGAAACAGCTTTTGAGTCAATTGTCCAATTACTTTTGGTCCCTTGAAAAAGAGGGCCTACATATTAAAGAGCTGTAATTCCTAAACCCTTCCTCCAATTTGGATGTGAATACCCTCAAATTAAAGGTGAGACACTGCACTTTAAGGCCATATGCATTATTTAACTGTAACTTTACTATATTTTGGTAAACAGCCAAAATAAAAAAATGTGTGTCAGTGTCCAATTATTTCCGGACCTAACTGTATTTCTCCATGTCTCTAACTCCCGGAGGAGCCCCAGTTCCATGCCTCAGGAATACCTGGCCTGACTGCTACAAGCTGTCTCCTTCAGCGGACCAACTGACCATGTTTGTGATCTGGTTTCTGCCTGACTACTTGTGACCAACAGCCCTGCTGGTAACACTGCTCTCTCATCCACTGAACCACGAGTCATCTGAACCAAGCCTTAAAAGACCAGACGCTATATGATCTCCCCCTAGTACATCCAGGACTAGGCCACCTGCTTTCCTATGGAGTTTTTTTTTTTTTTTACGGTGCTTGAATATCTTATAGCTAGTTCCTTGACATTTTCAGCTGGCTATCTATGCTCTTGGACAATTGCTGATTAATTTGATTAACTGCTTAATTTTTCCATGTTTATCTCGAAATGTGTTCCTTGTGATGAAAGGGACCTATGTACTAAACAGGAAGAGGGGCGTGACATTGCAAAGTTAACCCTAATTGTATAATCACTTGTTTAGTACCACCATGAGATAAATCTATGTACTTTGTAAATGTCAGATCTCAATGGCGGCTCATTCACCTGACTGTAATGACCAGAAAGGCCATTACGTGTGACATGCGTACGGACGGACAGAATCAGATCCATGGTCCCATCTGTAATTTCATCGTGGGAGACAATGAGAAATTGGCTATGCAATTATACTATCTATCTTCCTCAAGGCCCTACCGAGTCTATTCCACCCATACTGTGGGGCCATTCATTCCTCCTCTTCCCACACTACTCTGTTACCTTCACTTCCACTGGGAAATTACAGCCTGCAGGCTTACCAATCACTAACCATGTCTCTCACAAACCCACCAATCACAGGTCTCATGGGCTGTCGCCATGCAGGGTGGTTGGTTCGAGGTGGTCATTTTGTGCCGCGGCCTGTACTTAAGGCCATGGGAACAGGAGGTCAGTCATCATGGAGCCCAGTGTAAGATAACCTGTCAAGACAGAGGACACTCAGTTTACAGCTGTAAACAGTAAATTCCATATGTACCATATAATCCCACACTCACTGTGTATACTAACATAATCCATTTATATTGGAGCAATCTGAAGATGCATACAGTACTTATGTATATTTTAGCACAGCACTGTTGAATACTCATTTCTGATTTGCTTGAGTGGGACTCTACTGGAATGATAATAACCACCAAATATGGTTCAATTTTCAATAGCGGCACACCAGCAATTTTCAAAACCACACACCAGCATTCAAACTCGTTGGTTACTGCTCGACAATGCTCAAATTTTAGATAATAATGAGATGTATATCAATAATAATAATATTATTATAAAAACAGTACGCAGTAACTAAAATTGTAGAGTTATTGCCTTTTTGCAAGGTGTGTGAGTCTGTCTGTCTTTATCAGTGTGTGTCGGGTTGTATAGTGTGAGCGCAGGTGATCAGGTAGTTCCATGGCATGTAGATAGAAACTGTCTCTGAGTCTGAGAAGTATGAGACACTATGCTTCGATGCAATCTCCACCTGACAGACGGTAGGCAAATTACGTGCCTATACCAAGGTTGTGAAGAGTCGTTGACAAGACTGCAGCCTTTAAGGCACCCAGGGCATGAGACCCTAACATTTCAGGGTTCATAAGCAAAACTTGATTTGCGGCCCCCTCTCCCCTAGCAGTTCGGGGCCCTAAGCCACTGTTCACGTCGCTTATGCCTAGATGCGGCCCTGCAGGCATGATTTTGCATTGTGTTTCTGAATGAGTGGAAGCACAGCCCCAGGGATGCCTTGGGTTACTTTCACCACCCACTGGAGGCCTTGTGGTTGTGCACAGAGCAGTTCCCCAAATCATGCCTCGATTCAGCCGAGCAGGTAACGAGCGCTGATATGTTTCAGCAGATCTTTTTTTTTTCGGGAATGATGACCTAACAGGATGGGTGATGAATTGAATGCCATGTTACAGCCACGAGAGTTATGCTGTTAAATGCTCTCTCGGTTTTTATTTCATTAGGTTGTCTTTTTGGCAGTTAGTAAGCTAGTTAGCTATTTTTTTGTTGAGTATTCAATCTCCTCCTAATGAACAGTGTTCTGACAGGAAGGCAGTATTTTCTGAATACAAGGGAAAACTTGGTATTCTGAGGAATGGAATTTATGAGGCATTTGTTCCAGAACACTAAGTGCGAGGTGTCAGATTTTACAGTGAGCGACTTAAAATAGTATTCCCAGACCGTGGAGCATGATCCTACCACTGATTAGGAGGATGACACAGATCTTTAGGAATGAGAGACAGCAGGGTGTTAGTACATTTTATACCTACTTGCATAATCTTTACAGCGGGCCTACATTTTCACAGTGTTGTTTATCATCTGTTGCCTCACAGCGGCTTTTGAATAATGAAAGAGATTTCAGAGGGAACCGTTATCTGTTCAGAGCAGTCAGCTCCACAAATGTTAGTGTGTCAAACATTCTGCATTTGTGTGTGTGCGTGCGTACGTGTGAGTGTGTGTGTGTGTGCTTCTCTGAACTGGAATCTGCTGCCTCATGGCGAGGCCACACTGTCGTGGTGTCTATCTAATCACTGTGTTTAAGGCAGTGTGATCACAGGCCTGGGTCGCCGCGGCGCTGCGCAAAGTCCAGCTTACAGAGGGACCCACAGCTGGATCTAGATCCTACAGCTCTGCACCTCCCCTGTCAGACACCTACACACACACACACACACACACACACACACACACGTTGGTTTTTCTATCCTAGTGGGGACCTGAGACCTAACCTTGACCTAGAAATCTTGTTCCCATTCCCTAGCTCTAAACATTTACCCTAATCTAAACCTAACCAGTAATGCCTAAACCTAAAAGTCACTTGAATTTTCTTAATATCCTAAATAGTAAATGGCTGAAATTGCAATTTTCCTAGTGGGGACCAGTTTTTAGGTTTTACCATCTTTTTGCAGGCATTGGGTACACGTATGTACACGCAGATGTGGATCACACAGACAAACACACACAAATGCACACAAACGCACACAAGCAGGGCAACAGACATATGGAGGGATGTGCAAGCACTCCCCAAACAAAGACTGGGCAGAAAAATGTCTTACTCTTGAAAACTTGTTGTTAGTCATATCTTCATCCTTTCAATTATGGTCATTAGGTATGTCCTTCCCTCTCCTATGGTTGAAAATGGCCCGTTTGTTCTCTGTGAAATTCCGGTGGGATGGATCAGGATAGAGCGATGGATCGGACAAGGGGGGTTTAGTGTGGCTTGGGTCTGGGAAACTGCTGGTGTGTGTCAGTTTGTCTGGAGTATGGTAGCAAGCGAGACTCAGGATCGTCCACTACACTCATAAAAGTACGATGGTAGAGTGACTAATGTCGCCAATTCCACACAGTCATAATGAAGCTACCATAAACAGCCAAGTGTTGTTTCAAGTGAGACAGCAACGGAATTTGAGTCTGCGGTGAGGATAAGTGACGGGTCAGATGCGTTGACCTAGGAGTGTTAGTGTTAGTGTTAGTGGGGAGGGGCTTAGTCGGGTCAAAGGTGAAATCGTGGCGTATAGGAGTGTACTCGGGGATTAGTAGGTGTTGTTAGATGTTTGAATGTGTGTGTGTGTGTGTGTGTGTGTGAGCCCTGCTACGTCTTCTTCTTGGTTGCAGTGTGCTCTTAGACTAGGTTGCATGCGCTTGCATGCACACGAGTGTATTTGCAAATCTGCATTTGCATGCGTGTGTGTGTGTGTCTTTTGTGTATGTGTGCCCGCGCACTGGCATGTGCTGTGGTGAAAACAGGCCACTGAGATAGCTCTTGTCCTTCTGTCAGAGCTCCGGGGTGGCTGACCTGTCACTCCAACCTACAGCTCCGCCCAGCTAGTTCACCACTGGAGCACCTCAGCCAGACTACAACAGGAGTGCCGAGTGACCGGGGGTCTGGAGAATATCACTGATACTAAAACAGACACATACACACACTGAGGCACACACTCAAAAACACAAAGACACACATGTCACAATGTAGACATTGCAAACATAAGAATATTTATGGAGTCATGTAGATCATCTCTTTGCAGTTCCGGTTCTGCTGTGAGGTGTTGTTTTTCCATTTCTTTTATCAACTGAGTTGCTTGAGGTAGAAGATTCCATGTCATCATAAATATACATATAGTACTGTCCTTAGTTCTGTTTTAGGCTTGGGGGCTGTGAGGAGACCCTTGGGTCCATATCTTGTTAGGTAACTATGGTTGTCTGTATGTTACCAGAGTATACAGAGTGGAATCACAACTTTAAGTGGAACCACCTTCAATTGCTTTTCATTGAAGATGCCACCATCATAACACTTTGGTCAACCTTATTTTTCACTTTGTGGAATCTGGGCTGGTAAATGACTAAGCCAGATAAGCTAGTTGTTTTACTGAGAAGTGGTGGCTTATGCATTTGTTGAAAAAATGTGCAGTGTAGTCACTCACTGAACCAGTACACTGTTCCTCAAATATGACATGTGATGTATTGGCCCACCGGATTTATCTGAAGCATCAGGTCGTCTTTTCCATTCCAAACAGAGAGGTTTGTCAGTGATGAAACATCTGATCTCGAAGCTGTTCTCAGTTCCAAAAAGAAGAAGAAAATGTTATGAACCGAGGGGACAAATATTTTTTACTTTAACAAATTAAGTTAGGGCATGTTGCAACAGAAACATGCTAGAATACCCAGTATTGCCCAATGGTCTCTGATAAGTTCATGCTCCTATCCTAGGTTCTGTGAACTCAGCTTCATAGCCTCCCATCGGAAACAACAGCTTGTGGGCTATCTTGGTTTAGTTATAAACATTTTGGTACACCGCTTTAAACAGCTCTGACCCAAGTCAAGTCCTGGTTATCATGGAGTGACAAAACATCCACAGCCTTCACAGAGAATAGGATCTGCATCTTAAAGTCAAAAGTGTAAACAGAAACAAATGTAATTTTCACTGGTTTACAATTACCTTACCTAATACGATTTTACCAGTGTGCTAAAGTTCATATAGGCCTGATAAAATTTGAGTTGAAAATCCTTAATTCTAACATTGATTTTAACGTTTATGCTAAGTCTAACCCTTAAACAGAGTTTTCCTCACGAGGACTGGTGAAATATAAAGCTTGAGTTTAACTAGCACAGTGAAACTATCACACACACACACTTGATTAAACACCTCCCTGTGTTGTGTCATAAGGACAGAGCTATCACATTTAGCATGTACGCTGGCCTTGAGCAGAACATAGCTGACTTTATGTACCCTCTATGTAGATACAACAAACATCGACGCTGGCTCTCTCCCAGAGACTAAATGTGTAGCTTAAATATAATGCACTGGAAAGTCTGGATACCTTGTGTTTGCATGGGTTCAAAGAAACCATCCTGTCAGGCCGCCACTATGCGAAAAGTTGTGAATGTGACTCAATCTGCAATTAGTGCCTCGGCCAGCTTCATCTGACCAGCAAGATCAGAGAGACTGCACAGTGATTCCGGACACGCACACCGTGGTGATACAACAGGAGATCACAGCTTGTTTCAGGTACAGGTTTCCGAAGGTTCGTTTTTGTTTTTAACTACTTCGAAAACAAGGCCGGCATTACCTGTGTTTGCCGAGCACTTAGGACATTTGCGGCCTGCGGTCCATTTGCTTATCTTGGAGGTAAGTAATGTGTGTTTGTGTGTGCTGTGGTCAAAGCCTGGCCCTGGATGGAGTCATTAATCACTCACGAGTCAGTTTGTTGAGTCATGATGGCCCTGGGTGAGAGGCTATGGGGAGGGCGGTGTGGGGAAGTGTGTGTGTGTGTGTGTGTGTGTGTGTGTGTGTGTGTGTGTGTGTGTGTTGACAAAGAGCTTACCGGCCCTGGGTGGATTTTTACAGTAGAACAGACAGCCTGATGTGTTTGGTCAAAACGATGGTCCAATGACTTGACTACAATGCCCTTATGTAACCTAATGCCTCATTGTGCATGTTTGAACTGGTATTGTTGCGTGTACCATTGCAAAATGGGGTTTGGTTAAGAGTCGAAAGATGTCCAGCACTCTGTCTGCTGTCCAAGACAACATCGAAGCCATCCAGACAACCAATAAACCCCCCTTTAAAGCAGTCCTCTCATGGTTTTCCCCCTCAAAACCCCCGCATGCTATCCCGATCTGTAAGTCGTCGCTCATCAGAGGGCCAGGATAAGCCCTCTCAACCCATCGGTAGGACACAGAGCAGGCCCCCAGCTGGTCCAGAACAGAGTCCAGTTCAGGGTCCTCCAGCCTGCTGAGAGGGAGGATGGGAGATGAAAGGAGCAGGCCCTGCTGAAGCCTCCATCCATCACAATCAACGCCAGCAGCGGACCCAATTAGGCCCCGGAACACTCAGGGGCCATGCGTTGATTGTTAACACTGTGAAAACAGAGAGAGGTGGAGAAGTGATGACGGCCGGGAGGTGGGGTGGGGAGGCCAGGCAGCCCCATTTCCTCTCTAATGGGCTCTAGAGGGCTACGTTACCCGTAAACCAGCTGACCTGGGGCGAATGGGACAATGTCCGCAAGCACCCGTACCCACGCGTTCAAACACACACTACATTGCATGTACACACGCTAATGCAAACTCTCGCATGAACGCGCGCGCACACACACACACAGTACCCAAAAGGCGCGCTCTCAAATGTTCTGTTCTGTCCCAGAAATGCCACATGTTCTCCTCCCCCCAAACCCGCTAATCCTTCACTTGCCTCAGTGCTCTCATTGAAAAGCAATTAAAGTATGCGGTCCACTTGGCCGCGCCAGTCAACACCATCAACTTTCCATCTTCATTTACGGTAAAACTATACAAAACGACTTTTTCACCAGAACTCACTGCGGTGATCCAGTAGGATGCCTGTACCAGGACAAGGTGTGTGTCACCGCCAGACCAGAATTAGTCACCTGTTCTGTGTTGTCAGAGTTCAGTAGTGATACGACCGGATTGGATTAATTATATGTTGATTCCTTAACCTCGTTCAGCTCATTTGTGTAAACATTTAATATGTGTTTATGGATGATGGTACAATGTGTTATATGGTTTGTTCTGATCAACTACACCAGTCATGACATATTGCTCTCTGCTTAGCTCATTCATGACTCAAGGTTTTGCTTTGCTTTCTCTTATGTACTTTTCCTCATGTGCTGCTTTACGTGCCAGCGACTAAGCAAAACCTTCTGTTCCGACCGTTTCTGGTAATATCATCTCACTTCATTTGGTTGAATAAGTGAAACCAACTGGGCCCCTGCTTTGGACTTTTCAAATATGTGTGTATTCATGTTTCCTGTGTGTGCACTATGCATAGCTGTGTGTGTGTGTGTGTGTGTGTGTGTGTGTGTGTGTGTGTGTGTGTGTGTATGGCGTCAAGAGAGTGTGCACATCCTTTCGTGCGTCGTTGTGCGTGTGCAGTCTGAGGGAATGAGTGGTGACTGCTTGGCCTATTTTTAGCAAACTCAGAGCCAGTTGAAGGGTTCCATTCTCCATAGCCTCCATCCGTCTGCCAGCAGAGCAGAGCGGGTTGGAACTAGGTTTTCTGGGAAATGAAAGCGACCCTCCGTGTTTGCCCCTACCCCTTTCAGATGGCGGGACTTTAAAGACTGTTCTGGAGAGTGGGAGATGGCAGCTGTGACTCAGAGTGGGTTGTTTGGAGGAGGACGTAATGGCTGAGGTGCCTTCTGTGATGCCCCAATCCTGGGTACGATACAGCAGAAGGCCCCTCTAAGCCATACCCTTAAAGACAGCACGTCTCTGATGGCTGACAGTAGCACTGTAGCTGTGGAACTGTTTCACAATGGTGATGTTTAAAGGTATTTATTTATTCAAAGGGATTGTGTACAGTAATGGACAATATGAAAGTAATGCAACAGATTTACTGTGCCTGAGATTAGCTAAAGGCTTATTAGCAACAACAGTCCTTCGGCAGCTAAGGGAAAAACGTTTGGGTTGGGAGTTTTGGGTTATGGTTAAGGGTTAAGTTGAGGTTAAAGTTCAGGTCATGATTGAGGTTAGGTTTAATTTAAGGGTTAGGATTAGTAAAAGTTAGATTTTTTTAGAGCAATCCTGGTGTTCCCGTTTGGATAGCTATGTAAATGTGTACATGTGTGTGTGTGTGTGTGTGTGTGTGTGTGTGTGTGTGTGTGTGTGTGTGTGTGTGTGTGTGTGTGTGTGTGTGTGTGTGTGTGTGTGTGTGTG
>JACXGI010005076.1:0-16818 GCA_016801175.1 Esox masquinongy | reverse complement strand
TAAGAATTCTCTATGTCCACTGTAAATGTGAAGTGAAAATAAATCTTGATTCGGAGCGGTTAGGTTAAGGCAAGTTCCCAGGGGTTAAGGGTTTAGTTTTGTCACAGGGTTAGGATTAAGACACAAACAAAAACTAAGACTCAAGAACACTTATTTAACTATCACAGAGTTAAAGCAAGCCCCATCATTTAACTTGTGAAGTAGAGATGGTTAAATTAAAGGTTATGGTTTGGGAAAGGCTTAGAACAAACCACTAAAAACCAATGCCAAATGTTTACTAGGTACAAAAAGTCTCACACTAGGATTAAACACGCTACCGTTGGAGTGAGAATCTCCTGCGCAGGCCCATTCACAGTTCCCATCCACAACACCCTAGCAAGCCCTAAGCCTGCACTACTGAACTGTCCTAGCTCTCACTACTGCCCCTATTGGCCATTTTGAAAGGTAGCTACAGTCTCTGCATCCAGAGGACCTGGATTAATGTCAGTCCTTATGCCTGTTGTGTAGTGCAGTCCTAGACAACACACTTCTCTGTCTGCGTGTGCTCGTATGTGTGTGTTTGTCATCAAAACCGAAAACCCTGTGACGGACTAACAACAATCAGACCACATGTACAAGTGCCTCCGTACCAAGCTCTATTTGGTTGGCTGCCAAAGATTTTGTGGGAAACCCCCAGCCCAAAACGCACACAAAAACACAGAGAGAGAGAGAGAGAGAGAGACACACACACACACACACACACACACACTAAAAAAAACCTCTTTCCGGAAACATAGCCTGCTGAGACAGGGATGCAGACAGATATATAGCATGCCACTGTTTGTGCATGAGGTTAGAGGGGTACAATGGTTCTCTTTCAGGGTTCTGGGACCAGTGGTGTGGAGGGGACACAGTGGGGAACCAGGGGGTCTCAGGGAGGTATTGGAGGGGGGCAGCACGTCCCCTCGCCATGCATTCCATCGAATTCCAGGGGATCAGAGCGAGGAAGTACCATCTCCTGCCAGCTGTGGACTAGACTTAATGGGTCCGTCAGCCATCACAACACACACACACACCTATACACATTTAGTACACACACACACACACACACAAACATATACACATTTAGTACACACACACACACACACACACACACCTATACACATTAAGTACACACACACACACACACACACCTAAACACATTTAGTACACACACACACACACACACACACACACACATACACACACATCCACCTACACACATTTAGTTCACACACACACACACATACACACACACGCACCTACACACATTTAGTACACACACCTCGGGAACATTCTCTGGAGTACACACACGCACTCTGCACGTACAAAGTACGCAAACAGACTACCTAAGTAGATTAACTCACATTACGCCATGTACAGACAAGCTATGAATGTCCATCCACGCTTTGTTTTGGATGTGCGCCTTGTGACCCAACACAGAATATTCATGTCCAACCAGCGAGGTAGTTGTGAATCGCTCCATTTTCCTTTACTGCCTGTTTTTTTCCCTCCTCGACTGATCTCTACTTCGCCCTGGCACGCTCTGCAGCAACTTGTGCGAATGCGTCAGTGAATGGCGTGTACCTGTCGACGTCTGCCCCCAGGAGTGTTTGTCACCGCGGGACGTGGAGATGTCAGTTGTTATACCTGTAACTCACATCGTTCTATTTTTACAGTCGTCCTCGGGCGTTACAGTTGAGATTTGTTGGCACAAGAGCAGTCAGATCCTTCCAAACAGCTACACATCTTGAAGAAAATACTCAGAGCAAAAGGAGAAAAAAATTCCCCTGAGGTATTTTTTCGAATGAGTCTCAGCACTCGTTCAGGAGGGAAATAAAATTGCAGTGAGCGACAGTATAATTGACTGATTCATTTAGGGATAATTGTTCTTTCTGTAATTAAAGTAGCATGAAGCTGTTAGTGCCTCCAGCTCCAGATCTAGGTCTCATTGGGTTGGAGGCCAGTCCCAGATCACTTAGTCGAAGTTATACGCCGTCGTTAAGCAAACGCAATTTACAGTCAACATGTACTCAATTTTGGCACATTATTTGTTTAACCTTTATTTGACCAGGAAATATCCTTAAGGTTAAGAACTTCTTTTTTAAGGGCAAATCAAGTCGTCAGTACTGGAAATATCTAATATGGGAACCGCTCCTTCTGTACTTTCTGATTATACAGCTTTCCAAACACAGGCTGAGACACACTCACTGAAATATGTCCCGTTCCGCTGTGGATGAAGGCGACCTGACCTCGGGCGGTAGACTCCAGCTGCGGTCCAGTTCGAGGACAATGGCCCGGACGGCATACGCAGAACTGTTAGGAAACTGAATCTGAACCTCTTTAATTCCATCCATCCGGGACCCCTAACGTGCCAACAGGTCTAATGCTGTTAGCCAGACACACATAAATAACCACACACACACACTCAATAATATACGGTCCTCGTGGGACACAAAAAAAAATCATCCCATTCAAACTCTGATTATCCCCAACCCCTAACCATAACCCAAAATCTAACCCCAACTCTAACTTTCAGCATAACCCCCAAGCCTAATATAGCCTTTCTCTCTTTTCTCACGAAGGTTGAATTTTCCTTTTTTACTATCCTTGTGGAGGAATATTTGGTCTAGGGTGACATGAATTTACACACAGACACACACACATTTCTCTCTTTTTCTCCTGAAAAGGACACTATAGGGCATCTGCTTAGACTGGAAACTCTAGACCTGTTGTTGTCATCCAAGTGGAGTTAGCCTTATGCAGTTTAGTCTTAATTCAATGCACACTGCCCATGACTTCTCTGCTTTCTTTGGAACTCTAAAAGAGGTTCCTTTACACACATGCCTTTCCTTCCTTCCTCTGTTTCTTTTTCGTCTTGGCCGGTGAAGAGAGGAGAGCTCCTGCGCCGCTGAGCAGCAAGCGTCAAATGCCTCATCACTGGTTCGCATTCTCTTGCTGAACTTAAGGAAAATTATGGAATTTAATAGGAAATCCTGAGTTAAGAGGAAAACGCCATGGGATTAACGGAGGGGATTCAGTGTCATTGGTTAGTGGCCTCGGCGGGGAGTTGTGTAACCTAGTTTCAGAGAAGGGGAGAGAGAGGGGGAGAGAGGGGGGAGTTGAGAGTGGAGTCACCCCAGTGTGCAGGCTCTTTGTCCGGGCCGGGCCTGCAGTGATGCGCTCCCTGATCTGTGGCTGGAGGCCGGCCAGTCCTTGATGGGGAGCCAAGTGTGCTGAAGTGTCAGCTCTGTCCCTTCCCGTCACACAAAGAAAGCTTTCTCCGCTACAGGCCGGGTACACACAGACAGGGAGGATGGACACAAAGAGACCATCTAAATTAGATTTCCTTGAGTCCTCGTGTCCTATCCTCCGTCCTGTCTTTGCGTCCTTTAAAAAAAAAAGGCCCGCGGTAATGAAGGAGAGGAAACTCGGATGCATTTATGAAACGAGACTGTCCTCCATTAGGATATCATCGGGCTGATGAACGTTATACAGGAGGTAACCCTGAATTAAAGTTGTCAAAAGTTACCAAGTTCAATAGTTACTTAAGTCTGATTTAAATATACTGGGCTGTTTTTGCCTTGTGACACTGAGTGGCCTTTTCAGGTTTAGAAGAAGTAGCTTTTAAATGTTACTTCCATTTCATTTAATCTGGTAGCATAGACACCAAGTCGTGAGTGGAATTTCACTTGTTTTCCTTTGAGTTCCATGGACATCTTTACCACATCTCCAGCATCTGTTCTGAAAACATGGCAATCATGCTCGGCATCTTTGGAGTGATGTTGATGGAACATTCTCCAAACCCTCAGAAAAGTGGACGCATGACTCTACTTGCAAAATTCTGAGAACAAGTCCTGTTTCACATTAAGGGAATGTTTGAGGGTGTTTTTGCTAATATAGCATACTTAGAATCTTCCCATAACTAACAGAAAAGCAAACAATAAAACAACAGTGAAACTTCCCATTGCATTACCTAGAACAGTTGTGGGTGTGTATACTTAGGAGCGTGCATGCCTGTGTTTGTATGTCAGTGTGTTTGCCCTCATTCCTATGCCACTTGATATCCACAGCTCAGATACCTGCGCACCGATCAGAAGGCTCAGTCAAACTTCATCCATCTCATTCAACCGAACGGGTCCTTAACAGTGTAAAAGACCTCTCAGCCAAGTCGGAGCCGTCTCCATACTGCAATTAAGATCTCGTATTCTAATGGTTGTGAGCCAAGCCTGGTGTCTCCAGCCTTTTAGATGCTGCTCTGTGCTCTACCTCTAGTCAAACCAAAGGCCCATTGTGTAATTTCAATGAGCAGCCCTCCAGCCCCCGATCTCTCTCTCTCTAACTGTTTTTCTATCAATTCTTGCTCACTATCTCTCTTTTTCTCTCTCTCCATTTTTTTCATCACGTTTTATTGTGACCAGGTCCTCAACCGTCCATCCGGTAAGAAAAACAGCATCTGGGAGTCATTCTGATCAGGCAATCACAGCATCATCTCTTTGCTGCCCTCCAGGTTTAGAGGGTAGGAAACAGAGCTATTAGGTGGCAGAAGTCCACTGTGAAATATTTAATTGGCTTAATTAGCTTCATTAAACTCCAATTAGGAAACAGGGTCAAGGAGAGAGAATGGCCTGGAAAGATGACCTTTGCTCTCCTAAAGGTCTTCTAAGATCCGTGTAACTGTGTCTGAGTTGGTGATCCTGGTATTATTATAATAGATGGTAAAACCTGACAAATTGGTCCACACTAAGAAATATATATTAAAATCCTGACTTAGAAGTTTAAGTTTAGGGAAAATGGTAGAAATGGGCATAGTGTTCAGGGTTACTTTTAGTGTTCAGAATCAGGGTTATTTTTAGGTTTAGGTTTTCGGCTAAGGAGTTAGGGCTAGGTTAAGTCTATGCGGAACAGCTGGGTTATTAAGGTAAGGGCTGGAATTCACCGGGATCTTTTCCCTAAATTTATTCCATTTCCCCGGTACAGAAAAAGTCCGTAAATTATAATACATGATTTCTCTGTACAGCGTGACGTGGAACTGCTGAATATGTCTAAATAGCTTCCCTATTGCCATCTCTGCATTCTTGTCTGTTCATGGTTTCACTTCTCCGCTTGGTCAGTTTGATTAGTGGAGAAATCAGATATTACCCTCTCTCAAAATCAGAATGTAAAATATGCAGAAGAAAAATAAAATGTGCAGGAATGTTCCACAAGTGGATTGCTGTATCATTCATCAGACCTACTACGCAGTCAACAAACGAAGACAAGAGTGGAAGAGTGTTGCGGACTTATTTTTTATTACAGCCGCAAAGTTCCAAGTTTGTGTAGCCAAAAGGCTTTTTTTTTCACTTTATGCTGTAATATTAAGAAACATTGAACAAGACCTTAAGGGATGATAACTTTATTACCAGAAATATAATAGATCTTTAGACTAATGAATGTTAACAAATGCAGAATATAAGAATGAAAAGGCCTGCTAATAATAGTAGGTCACCATTATTTATAAACCGCAATATTCTTCTGAATCTCCACTATAGTTCATATTGAAGAAACAGATCTCAAAATCTACATTATAAGTGGGTAATCATAAAGTATTGACAACCACAACCTTTAAAGAAAAAAGGGCAAATCTGCATCATTCAGTCACAAGTCAGCAAAAAACAATGTCATTTTCACTAGGCTGCAATAACCTTATACAATATTTTAACCGTTGGCAAAGGGTTCTGAGTTCAAACTAGTTTGCATAATTGTAATTCCGCCTTCAATCCCTACTGTTTCACCAGTTCTTACCAGATAACCAGGCTGGACAGATACACACTCAGGTGTTACCAGGAATACGCATCCTTGTCACGGCATACCGTTGATGCTCGGGGGGCGGGGGGGTTGGGTTGGTACAGCCCTGCGTGCGATACCGGCTAAAAGTTTCCGAGTTGAGTGAGCAGTGCGTTAAGATTGCTTGGAAGAAGTACCTCTCATTTTGAGTATGTGGACCTTCCACCTGCTGTGGACCTGCAGCAGTGAGGCAAGGCCATAGTGTAAATGTGAATTGGACTTGGGATGGGAGAGAGACAGTGGTTATTACTCTTTTTTTCAAAAGATCACTATTTTGGTCTATTATACTCACGGTCTCAAAAAACATGATTTTTTGCTTTAGACCTGGGGAGTTTTCAGGTGGCACAAGGGAAGATGTTGGTGGGGGTTAATCCTTGCACAGTGGCAGAAATGCAGGCAGCTGCATCCAGGATTTGATACCCTCTCTTACAGCTAGGCTTACTGCTGTAACAATAGTAATTAAAGTAAACATTTCACTTCACATTCCAGTACATACTGCAGTACACAAACAGTACATAGAGTACACATTATGGTGCACTTAAAAGTACACATTACAGTACAAATTACATTGAAACAAATATATTTATGCAACATATAGCTAACCCAGCTAGGCCGCCCCCAAGAAACCTAAAAGAGACATATTATGATAAGTTACAGCTCATTCCTCAGACTAAGGCTGCGCTCCACATGTTCTGTGTCTTTGGTCAACTCCAGTAAATTCAATCTGTCCTGCTCTCTTTCTAACACACTCCCGCGCCGCCTTTTACGAGCTCCTACAGTCTAAGAGGAGTAGGTGATATTGTTCCGAGGGGGGTGTGATGAGAGGGGTAATGGCCAGGGAGATATCTGTGAAATCCCTGCAGGGTTAGCCCCTATAAGCCAGAGGTGACCTGTGAAGTGTCAGAAGAGTCCCTCCACCTGGGCTTGCCGCACTGGGTGCTGTGTGTCTTTTCACCGCCTGTGAAATGAAGACGTGGTGTGTTGGGGGGGGGGGTCGTGAGACAGTGTGCCCCTCAATCCCATCGACACGTCCATCCGTCCGGAGACACAGACACTGAGTCTTTGACACACACGTGCAAGTGCGCGAACACGGTCGCACGCACACACACTGACCTCACTCACCGTCCCCCTCAGGACCTGGTTCCAACCCTTGTCCTCCCATCTCTCGGGGGCCTGAGATAACAGGGTCAAGGGCTCCAATGTGAGAGGTCGGGGCCTGCGCTCATGGGGAACACATGGAAGGGATAAAGAGGGTCTGGCTTCTATAAAGCGTGAGCAAAGATGGCGTTATTTATGGGCCCATGGAAAACATCACAGCCTGATTCCACCCACAACTCCCCCTAACCCCCAGAGAGAAAGAAATAGAGACAGAGAGAGATGAACAAAGGGAGAGAGCGAGAGAGGGGGAGAAAAAGAGATCATCAGAATAATTTTTATTCAGTAAGTTTACTCTGAATTTTATTCAAAAGTTTACTCTGTGTAATAATGCTACTGGAAACAAGCAGCATAGAAGGCTTGTTTACATTATGGTAAACTTTCCAAGACATATCAAACAAGATTCGAGACGCTAGGTTATTTTGTTGTGTTAACTTGCAGATATTGATAGGTCAGGATGCCACCTTCCGAAGTAGCGTGAACCAGATATTTGATAGAGCCCCCTTAGGGTTCCTGCGACTAATGGCTAAAATCATGAGTGGTACGCCTCGAACATGCCAGTGTAAATCCAAACGCTATGGAAGTGATTATGCAAACTAAAATGAGTCTATCTTGCATTTTTTTCTCTCTTGTAATGTAAACAAGTGTGTGTGTGTGCGTGGGTTTGTGTGCGTGTGTGTGTGTGCGTGTATGTGTGCAAAACCTGTTGGGAAACGGCTGCACCACAGCAGAACTTGACAATGAACTGCAGTTCTCAAAAATGTAAAAGTATAAAACAACTGGAATGTTTTTCCCCAAGTTTGAAATTACACAACACAGAGAGATGTGGGCTAATACATTTCATATGCCTGGCAAAAGTTGAGGGACAATGTCTGTAATTATTGTTATTACCCTGATCACAATGGCTTGTCCTGATCACAATCTTGATTTTTTTTTTTATTTAAATATATCCATATCTGAAATAATATTTTTTCCTTGAGCACTTTTGTCCAAGTAGATCAATTTTTCAAAATAGTTAACATGCAGGCCAACACAGGAACACAGTTGACAAAAGTACACATTTTTTTACAAAATGCGGTAAAACTCTCAAAACATCGAGTACATGACACAAAATCCATTACTTTCATAGTTTCATTTATCATAAAAATGTAAAAGGTGTTTTAATCAGTCATTTCACAGTGACCCACTAAATACAAACTACAGCTATCCACATACCCTAACAAAGTTAACCCTATGTGATATATCTTTGCAATTTTTTGTAGCAGCCTACTGACCATAGATATCATAAAAGTCAAATAAATATTCTTTTTCCCTAGAACAATTTTACTGTAAATGACCAACGCAGAAAGAATTTCACCCAGGAGCATGCATATCCAGAAACAAAAGGCTTTACAGTGTGGTATATGATTATAACTTACCAGCGGCGTCATTAGGCCTGGGCGTCCGGGGCTATAGCTATTGACCAAACAAAAAAAGAATAAAAAAATAGCCCCTATTCATCTATAATTCCGATCGCACATTATGACAATGTAGACGTGTAGGCTGCTAGCGTGTACATCGACATTTTCCACATGTACATTCAAAACCCTGTACTTCCTGTCCCGGGGTGGGGGTGAGCTAAGCCCCGAATGTATTGTGACCCTAGAAACGCCTCTGTAACTTACCTATTGTCATTGTTGAATATTCGTACTACTGATGTCACTGTTGATCTGCTGAATTACTCCACTCTCACACATCGGAACCCCTCTCCCCTCGCCTTGCTTTGTCTATTCGTGCAAATTGCAACTCATAGATGACCCCAATCATGTATAAATATGGACTGATTACTGACTGAGCAATTGTGCAAAGTTTGCTAAGTTTTATATATGTGCAAAAGAGTTTCACATTCAAGGGAGTAGTTTGGATCAGCTGTGACCAAATGTTATAATTTTGTTTGACATGATTTACTCAACTGAGTTTTGTGTTTATGGTAGAGAGTTGTGTTGACTGTTTGGCAAAAATATACTTATCATTGACATTTTGTGTGAAAGAAATGAGAAATGACTGTTTTGCAAACAAAGAATACTGCTGTGCACATTAGGTTATAATGGAGATCAAATGGACACGAGTTTCATTAAAAGTATCTTAGCAACCCGGAAAAACAGTACTTTTTCCATTTTGGCCCTTACAAATGCTGTCTATACAGAAGATACAAATAGAATAAACAAAGCTAACAAAGCACTGCAAAAACATAGCAATTTAAAAGAATGTATTTACACATACATATGTATATACATTTGTAAAGACAAGTGTGGTAACTTACCTATTGTCATTATTGAACATTCTTACTAGCAATGCCACTGTTCTGTTCTGATCTGTTGAATTTTGTCTGGACCCGCCTCTCTCATGCAAAGGCCATGATTGACAACATTATTACATAATTGTGGAACAGATTTCACCTGAACTATGGTTCTTTGTATTCCACTGTGAGCTTCTCCACCACCACACAGCTGAACTCCTCTTCCCTAACCCTTGCTTGGTCGATTTTTGCAAATAGCCACTCAAGTGAGACCTCATTTATGCATGAATGAAGGCTGATTACTGATTGAACAATTGTGCAAAAGATTGTGAAGAAGTTGGTGACCAAATGATTTAATTTTCTTTGACATCATTTACTCTGTTGAGTTTGGTGTTTTTTTGTCGTGAGTTGTCTTTACTCTTTGGCAAAATTATGCTTATTGTTGACGTGTGTGAAAGCAATGAGAAGTTGTTTAGACTCTTTTGCAAAAAAAAAATAATACTGTGCTCATTATGTTGTAATGGATTTCAACTGGACCCCAATTTAATTAGAAGTATCTTCACAATCGAGAAAAACTGTGATCACTTAACATTGCTCAGTCATGCCAATAAACTAATTTGAATTTCATTGGATTCAGTGTACACTGACTGTGACTGAAGCCGTTTGACGCAGATACACATGTCATACATAAACAGAACACTGTGTACTAAAGCACATACTGTATATTACAATGTGTCAACCTAACAAACACACAGAGCTAGACACGACGGTATTCAGAGAGGCAGTAGGGGATAGGAATGTGAAAAGTAACCTGAAGAATGTATAAATGACACCACTTTCTGTCTGCTTGTTGGCATGCAGAGCATTCAACAGAGATCTAGAGGGATGGAGAGAAACCAAGTGAAATAGAGACTTTGTCACCTTTCAGAAAAAAAAGGAACTACTTTACAAACCAACCCCTACAGCCATACTTAGCGCCCCCTGTCTGTGTGGCTAGACAGAGAGACAGAGACAGACAGATAGATACAGATAGATGATTGAGAGAGAGAGAGAGAGAGAGATAAGCAGAGATGAATGAACAGACAGACAGAGAGACAAACAGAGAGACAAAGCGACAGACACGCAGCAAAGACATCACATGTTTAGGCTACTCACGTCTACGCTATAGAGGTGGAGAACATGTGGACCACACCTCCCTCTCCGTGGTCACTGCTTGACCAATGTCCTGTCCCTTTGTGTTTTGGCTGGTCTACACTGAGTACTGACAGTGGGGAAGATAGAGGTGGGCTGGAGGGGGCACACCGGGTGGGCTTCAGAAGGGTCGTTGAGCTCCTCACCAAAAAAGCCTGAGACAATAGAGCTCAGCAATAATAAAGAGGCCCGGTCGAGGGGCCCGGCAGCAGACAATGCAACGACAATGGGCCTTCACTGAACCTCAGCCGCCGAGATGGACTTTACCACCTCTCCACTTCCTCCGCTCTTATCAACACACAGGAAAGAAAACAACACCCTCCCTCCCTGTTCCTTCACTCCTTCTCCACCAGCGCCTCCCGGCTCATCCCGTCCCTCGCTCCACAGCTGCAGTCAGGAAGGATTTAGGGACTACAGCCCCTATCTGTGTTTTCCTACGCAGAGGGGAAGTGGGATCTCCTTGGTGTGGGAGTGCATGCTGGTTCCTCGTCTCTGTTAATCTCTCTCATTTCAAAGCACTGGGGGACTTTGTCGGACAGGCGGGAGAGGAGAAAGGAGGAGGGGGTGTCATGGGTTACCATAACAACTTTCCTCTTTTTCATTTGCTGTCCGTGCGAGAGTGTGAGCGAGTGTGTGTACACAGGGTCGATGTTTGTGTGTGCTGTGTTGATCATGCTCTGCCCAGGAGGACAAGGGTCAACACTTCAAAGGAGACGTCTGTGTTGGCCTGCCTCCCTTCGGAGAACAGGGACAGTCGGATGATGTTGTGCTTGGAGGAACAAGAGGGAGGATGTGTCTGTTTGTTCGGACCGATGGTTCATTTCTTCAGAAACTGTCATTCTTCACCATCAGGGAATGACTGAGGGAGATTCCGTAGACGATGGGTTTGGCAGACACATCTCTGAGCATGTACTGATGAAGGTCAAGGTGGTCGGTCAAGGTGATCAGTCAAGGTGATCTGTTAACGTGATCTGTCAGGGTGATCTGTCAAGGTGATCAGTCAAGGTGATCTGTTAACGTGATCTGTCAGGGTGATCTGTCAAGGTGAGCGGTTAATGTGATCTGTCAGGGTGACCTGTCAAGGGGATCGGTCAAAGTGATAGGTCAAGGTAATTGGTTAAGGTGATTGGTTAAGGTGATCTGTCAAGGGAATCTGTTAAGGTGATCAGTCAAGGTGATCTGTTGCTCTGCCCTTGAACAAGGCTGCTTAATTGTCCAGTGTCACAGTCAGTAACAATTGATCTCCTTGGCTCTGACTTCAAAGGGGTGAGAATTTTAAGTTACACATTTGTGCTGAATGTGTTTGGAACAGGCCAAATATAAGCACCACTGTTTGATCTTTTAAAGACTGCAGAGTCGACCCACCACACAGGACCACTGGGCTGACACCTAGGGCCCCCAAGTCAATTTACATATGTGGTTGTAGCACAGTTTGTTATATGACAGCAGATATTCAAATTGCAATGGTAGCTAACAATTTAAGGATTATTAGTTGAGCCATCAATGTATGGCTTAAGTCATGGTAAAATATGTATAGTTGGAAGTAATGTGCTGTAATACGACAAAATGAATCTCCACGCCTTGGAAAATGTGTCAAATTCAAGGATTTCAGCTGGAGTCTTCTGTTTTCTAGCATAGAATTTGATTTGAAATTGTTTCTGTGCCCAGTGGAAAACATTTGTAGAATTGAAGATTATTGGCTGTAAATGTTTCATCTATCTGTATCATCTGTCCCCTGTCAAGATGAGGGACGCAACGATATTTTGTGATTTGGGGGTCCCCAAACAGGTCTCGCCTAGGGCCCCCAAAAGGCTAGGGCCGGCCCTTGAAGACAGTATAAAACAAGTGTTCCAGCATAACAAAAGTTTTAGCCAGCGCTTTGTGGACTTGTCCAGCCTCTTGCCTTCAATGCCACACAGATACCCACCCACACACACACACACACACACACACACACACACACACACGCAGTGCCCTGCTATAATGGCCTAATGCCCAGGCTTTCCCTCGATGCCAGCATAGTGATTTCAAGACGGGGGCTTTTGAGACCCCACTGGGCCATCAGACAGTCTCCATGGCAATGTTGAACAGATTAGCACGCATCAACACAGTGTGTGCATGCGTGCGTACTTGTGTGGACGTGTGTATATACAGAGGTGTCACCGCGTATATACTTCAGAGTTACACGTTTGTACAGGTACCCTAAATGTTGACATGCCTTAAAAACCAATAAGAAGCCTGGCGGTTTGTTCTAACAGATGTATGTTCAATCCTAGTGGGAAACAAATCCTTCCTCACCAGCAGCTAGCTTACTTGTATATTGTTGTTAGGTTTTTTTGTTGCTTTTCTCAAACCTTAACCCTTAAATGAACTGGTCGGAATTATGAACTAAATTTAACCCTATCCCAAACCTTAACCCTTAACAAAAAGGGAATGCATGCCTAAGCTAAACAGTAGGTAGAGGTTTGATTTGAGTGTCAGAGTTCCGGATCAGTTTGGTAAAAATTCCTCCACTTACCCAATAACGTTCATTGCCCCAGTAACGGCATCAGATTACGAAGTGAATTGAAAAGTCGGAATCAAAAGTAGGTTTCTAATACAATGTTGGAGTGTGTGTGCGTGTGGGTCTGTTTGTGTGAGAGGGGTTTTGTAAGGGGGCTCCCTACTGCATTTTCATTAGATTAATCCCGATCAGCCCAGCCAAGCTTGGCCCAGCATAAATAATCACTTTAGGAAAAGTTCAGACAGTATTAGTATGCATGGGTTTCCATCTCCCAGCGAAACCAAAGTCCTATCCATTCTCCCGACATTCCTAAAGAAAGTTCAGGGCCTGATTTAAACAAGATTTCAGGAGTTTCAAGAGTATGAGGAGAGGATTTTAATAAGAAACAAGGACAAAAAGGGAAACACAGAATAAGGGGTTTAGCTCTTTAAGTAGGATCTTCACCATGGCCACTGGTCTAGTTCATGTCACTCGCTCCGGTGATCTGATCTTGCCCTCCTGGTTGGTGCCTGTGAGACTTCTTCAGGTCACATTAGCTCCACTCTCCGCAGCTTAAGATGGCCTAAAGGGACACCTGGTCCTCGTGTGGGGCCACTGAGAGTAACCACCGAGGACCACACAAAGCTCCCATCACATTCCACTCCCGAAGACAAAACCTAACCACAGTCCTACTCAGAGGACTGGAATATTTCAAATATAAACAGAGAGATGTCATTTTGTTCTCTCTTTCCCACAGTTTGCCCAGTTTTTAGGGTTACACCCACCTGTTGGAGTGCTATTGATTTCTGGACAGGGTCAACTGGATGCAAAGCTGTCCTGCAGTACCTTTCAGGCTTCTTTGACGCAAACATTCTGCGAGTTTGTCAAGTTTTCCTACATGAAGACAAATCTAGAGACAGAGGGGAGAGGGGGAGAGACAGAGAGAGAGAAAGAGAGGAGAGATTGAGGGAAAGAGAGGAGAGTGAGAGTAGAGTAGAGACAGGGAGAAATGGACAAAAGAAAGGCAAGAAAGAATGAGGGGTTTATGCGGAGCGACACCGAGATGGAAAGAAAGGAAAGACAGTGGAGGCAGAGAAAGGAGAGAGAGGAAGAGAGAGAGAAAGAGGGGAAGGAAGGAGCTGGGGAACATGTGTCGCTGTCAGTCCCTTTCTTAATCCCCTGCATTTTCTTTCGGCCTCCCTTTCCCACGTTCTTTGTGTTAATTGATCAAAACAGGGAGGGAATGAAACCGTGTGACTAATCACCATGGCTGGGATGCTGCTGCGCGTGTTTGTGTGGCAGCTGGGGTCCCAGAGGAGCGGAGAAGGAGTGGGTCCCAGAGGAGCGGAGAAGGTCTCTGTTTCCCTGTATGTAGTACAGTCAGCTCGCAAGGACTTGGCTGTGTAGAACGCCCTCGGCAGTCTGCGCTGGTCACTGCTCGCGGTCTGCTGTTGGCCAACGCCAACCTTGACATGTGTCAACCCGCCTGCTGTTTCGGTCCTAGTCCAGAACACGTTCCAACAGTGAGTACAATAGCAACTGGACATTAGTTCATTCGCATGTAACCAATTCACTGGCTTCTTAACACTCAGTTCAGTGTTCTATGGTGATACTCCACAAAGTGTTTGATGTTTTTCGTGGCAGTCAACTTGGTGTAGGACCTGCATTTAAAAAGAAACCTGCAGCAACAGGAAATGTCAATATAGATTGTGGAACATAATGAATAGTTGTTGGGAAAACCGGTTTGGAAAGTGAAAATTGATAATTTAATGAATAATTGAATCTAAGTGTTTTCTGAAACCTAAAATTCACAACAAGTTTTATATGTCCTGCATAGCAGGAAAGTTCTCCTTTAACAGTGTGCTCCCATTAAGATCTGTAACCGACCGTTCATTTCCATCTTGGGTTACTGATATCTCATATCCCCATCTTCTCATCAGCCAATCACGACGCCTCTCACGGACACACCCCTGCACTGCCCAGTCCTCCTCAACTCCGCAAGCTCTGACCCTCTGACCCCCACCCCCTCATACGGTACAACAGCTCCCTTAAACCCACACTTTAACACGGCGCACACACACCGACCCTAAACTCTTAGCTCCCACATACGTTTTTAGATTTTACTGTCGTTTTACCAGGTATGTTGAACTGAAACACATTTTCATTTGCAGCAACGGCCTAGAGAACAGTTACAAGGGGGAGGAGAGGATGAATTAGCCACCAGGAAACTAATTAGGTGGCCCTGATGGTATGAGGGCCAGATTGAAAATGTCCTCCCCAACACTTCACTCCTCACCCATCCACAAACTTCTCAGTCACAAAACACTACGACCTTTGACCTCACCACTCCCACACACAACTCCATAGGAATGCCTCTACTGTCTTCTGTCACCAGACGTCAACAGGATCCAGACCTGAGCGTGCAGTTGACGCCGCGTAGTCCATCCAAAACTGGTTCTGGCTCAGTACCGGACTGTCAGTCTACCCTCACCCTCACACAAACACACACACACAAACACACACACACACACACACACACAGAGGTCTAGATGACTCTAGGTTGTCCCTTCCCAGACAGAGAGACACACCGGTCTCTTTAAAGTCTGTCTGTTTCACTGCTTGTTGGAGCAACAGTAAATCCCACTAATTTGTCATTATCCCTGAGAGGACATGAAACACTGTCTAGCTTTCACTGTTAAACCTCTGCAGGCCTACCTGTGGCTATGAGCCACACATACACACACACTCACTCACACGCAACACTTTCCTTCCCTGTAAGCCCTAAAATGGTTTCTATTTTTGGACTCTGTGTGTTTTTTCAATTTCTACTTAGTAAACAGTAGGTCTCTCCTAATGAGGGGAAAGAAATGGGCACTCTTGGACAAGATGGAGATGGAGAGCTGGAGAGCTGGAGAGCTGGAGAGCTGGAGAGATGAAGAGATGGAGAGCTGGCGTTGAAAAGGGGGTCTGTTTTGAACTCATTCAACACTTAAATCTCAGTCAGCTATAACCCACGCTCCAGAGCGACTCAGAAAGATTATAAATTGTATACATCTCATACCTGTATAACTCTGTTTGTCGTCACAGGGGAGGACAGGGGACCGATGAGCCAGTTGGAAGCTAGGGATAACCGAGTGGCCATGATGATAAGAGGGCCCGATTCTAAATCTTGCCGGACGGGTTCCACGGCTCCTGGATTCCATCACACAGCCTGTTCAGGTCAGCGCCTCTGCTTGATGACACAGGGCTTCAGCACGTTATCTCTGTCTTCCATGCCTGTGTCATTCCTGTGCTGCGGAGGAGGAATTCCCCCTGTCCCCAGCCGTGGTGTGCCTGAATGGGTGCCAATGAGGACTGGAGGAGGTGGAGGAGGGGCGGGTGGACGAGGGAGCAGTGAATGGGTCCTTTGTCGAGCCCCCGTTGTCAGCCAGCGGGGCCGATCCTCCCGGGACTCATCTTCACCCCGCCACGCCCACTCTGTCTTTCATATGGTAAGGCCTCCTAATGGCTTTAACACTCACACTCTCCCTTCAGCGGAACTCACGGCAACCGCCGTTGCCCCCGGCAACCCGACTCAGCTCCCCTGGCAACTACTTCTGCCCCAGTGAACCTGCCCTGGCAACTGCTTTTTACTCCCAATCAGTTCAGGTTCAAATCTGGACCTGCTGGGACTGGAGGACTAGGAAGAGGAAGGGGGCCAATGGGGAGAGTTATAGACAGGCATGTCAACACACATACACACAGAGACACACACACACACACACACTATTAACATACGTACACACACACACACAGAGACACACACACACAAACACACACATACACAATATTAACATACGTACACACACACACACACACACACACACAC
>JACXGI010005075.1:37032-49429 GCA_016801175.1 Esox masquinongy | reverse complement strand
GAAGTCCAACCAACTTTTCTCAGCTATTCAGAGCTACAAGAAGACAGACAGCTATGAAAGCCTGGTGGGCACAGTAGTGAGTTTGTTAACTGAGAAAAATGAAGACTTTAACCTCCTTAGCAGTAAGTTGTCAACAAATGCCTTGTTTTTGAGTTAATGGAAAACACAGTTCTTAACATTTTCACCTAAAACAGAAATTAAATCTTGACAGTGAAGATCCATTTTAAGAACCATGAAATTATGTGGTATGAATATGATGTTTGTTAATATTTTTTGTTGTCCTTTATCCCTAAGCATTTGCCCTGTTTATCCGGCCTCACCATAAGAAACAGTATAAAGAGATGCTGGACGCTTTGATAGGTGATTTAGGATCAAGTGCTTCATCTGAGATTTCAACACCGCTAATGCAAGGTGAATGGATATTTCCCAAGTGTGAAATGTAATTGTTACTAGAATAACTTGTAATGATTAAATTGCATTAATTGACATAAGCACTATTTTAACTATTCAAGCAAAGTAGTTGATGAACCAATGAAACCTATTTCATTGGCTATTTTGAAAACAGGGCTTGTTTGCAATGTTTGTTTTAATTGAATAATGTGATAAAATGACTTACTACTTCAGATAATGTTGCAGGAAAGACCAATGAATTGAAGATATTAATAAAAAAGTTTTATCATTTAATAATTTGTCATCCATTTTTGATATTCAGTTTCAACACCAGGGAATCTACAAAAGAAGATCTCATCTTACTTTCCCAGCAGCCAGAGGGACTGAAAGCTGTTGGAAGAAGAACCCCCCCCAACCAAGAAAAATCTCCATTCTATATGCTATAGCTTTGGAGGGTTTTTTAACTATTGAATGAATATCACTTGGAATAAATACAAGTCAGTTATTGAAATTGTTTCCCAATGTAATATTTTTATTGAACTGTTCATGTGATTAATTTTTCTTTGTGTTTACTTTTTCACTATTTTATTATCAATTATGACGTTTTTTATTCACTACACATCCAGTTTTTTTATTATACAGGGAGCGGATTTGTCTTTATTTATAGTCAACTGAATTGACATAATAATAACACCTTGAAGGAGCAGGCAAATTGTACATTATTAGTAGGTTAATTCCTTTTTTTATTTTCTCTGGCTGCCACTATTGAGAAACGAAATAATCTAAACATACTTTGTTTCATCCATATATTTTAAGAAATTATCAAATTGCTTGAATTTGAGGTAAGTTGGTCTAACTTTTGTTATATAGGAGGAAAAGACAATTAAAAATCCATAGGTGTAGGAAAACGGCTATGGAAATGATTATTTAAACAGATAGGCCAAGTCTAGTTAACGCTTTATGTGATTTAAATAATTGTGATTTAAATAATTTATCGACTCGAGACAAAAAGAAGTATAGGTGCATCATTTTGAAACCAATAAATAGTATTTAAGTAGGCCTACTGTTTGCGTAGTGATACGTTTATCCTACTTAGGTGTTGTCGATACTAGTTGCATCACGGGGGACGGATATGCATTTGGTTTTCCCAAAGGTGAGTCATCGTATGCCCTTATAAATTCTTAAGATATTTGACATGCTTACATCAGTATCTTGCTGACTTCAGTTTCAAATGCATCCGGTGAGTATAATTTTTTTGGTCAAATATAGCGTTTCATTAGTTCCTGTAGACAATATATGGTAGCTACAGGTTATCAATTATGGGGTAAAACTTGAAGCTGAATATAACCTAAAATCTAATAGTAGTCTAAGTTGATTGTACTGTCACACCGAAAGACGTAACCTAAAAGTTTTGATTGATTGTAATTCGTAACTCTTTAACTCTAATTCTTTCTTCCAATAGCTGGCAGCTTTTTTTCTGGCGTTCGTGGTATTCACGTTCTGTGGCGGAAACCCGCCAGAGCCAGGAACGTCACCGACCTACATGTGGAGAGATGACGCGACAGGAGATTCCGTCATATGCGACAAATGCGCTCCTGGAAATTACTTAATAAAGCATTGCACAAAGTACAGCAAAAGCATCTGCGGACCGTGCCCTAAGTCCCACTACACAGAGGTCTGGAACTACATTGAGCGCTGTCAATACTGCAGTCGTTTTTGCACAAATGAAGAGATAGAAAGCGTACCCTGCACCCCACTGCACAACCGCGAGTGCGAGTGCAAGGATGGGTTTTACTTGAGACATGGGTCATGCTTAAAACACAGCACATGTCGGCCCGGCGAAGGAGTAACAACTAACGGTAAGTAATAATAGACTAGATTTGGCTACCATTTATAATGAAAATACCTTTTTACTGATGTTTTCATTGAACTCTGCAAATCAACTGCTGCTGCTTTTCCCTCTGGTGTTAAAATACAACATAATGTCAATACCCATATTTTCCAGGAACAGCACAGACTGATGTGAAGTGTGAACCTTGCACAGGGGGTTTCTTTTCTGCCGAGTCGTCCAGTAGTAAAGCCTGTCAGAGCTTCTCTGTGTGTGCTCCAGGTCATACCACTATACCAGGCAATGAGATGAATGACGTTTACTGCTCATTATGTAAGAATGGATCAAGAACAGCTGAAGGTGAGACTAAAGATGCATTGAAAGATCGTTATCCACTAGTCTTAAACATTTGCAGGTTTTGCCCATGTCTTTTATTGGCACACATGGATAAGCGATATGATACTTTTATAATGAAGCAATAAGACAAATATCTTAATGACAACACAACTGAGTGCCTGGATACAGCCCTAAGTCTGGCAATATATCTCAAACCCCATGAGGTTCTAATATCTTTTATAAACCTGTTACCAATACTATTAGAACAGTAAACATGTTATTTTGTCAGACTAGCATTTACCCAGGTCAGTCAATACAATCAGCATTCGGGGTTCAAAATGTTTTATACAAGGTAATGTTATTATAATGTCTTCTTAGAAAACTAGAAGTGACACAAAAGGTGAAATGCAGTCAATTGAAATGCAGTCAATTAATATTGTCTTGTTCCCTCTACTTTTTTACTCTATATTTCTCTTTACTTACCAGATGAGGCTGTCTGTGATAGGGAGTTGGAAGAATTCCTGGCCATGCAGATTCTCCCACCAAGAAAACACAAAAGACTGGTGACTGCACTCAGGAGGGGTGTGGGTAAAAACTCCACCAAAAATCAATCTGTTTCAGAGCTCCTCACAACTATAAGGACAAAAACTAGTAAACCTTTTGCGGTTCACCTGGTTGATATTATAAAGACAGAAGGCCTGCTCCATTTAAGAAGTAAAATTATTAAATGGTTTCCTCATACAGTTTTATAGGGCAAAAATTAGTTCTAATGTATTGTTCATTGCATATACAACCCCGTTTCCAAAAAATTTGGGACACTGCATAAAATGCAAATTAAAACAAAATGCAATGATGTGATGTGCAAATAATTTAAACCCTATATTCGATAGAAAATAGTACAAAGAAAACATATCAAATGTTGAAGGCTACTCTAGTGAGATCCTGCCAGCTCAGTTGCTAAGATATCATGACATGGACAGACGCCCGGTGTTTTCACTGGAAGGGAGGGGGAGCAGCACCATGACAGGTGCAGGTGGACTCCGGGACTCAACCATTTTACAGGGAAGGGAGGACTCAAAGATATTGGAACGGGTTACCATAGAGATAAACAACGAAAGTAGAAAAAATATAATACTATTCAATAAAATTAAGAATATATTATAGTAGACACTCCTGACAACCGGGGTGGCAAGACATTTTTGTAGGTTGGCAGCTGCCACCCCAGTAGTTTCGCCAGTGGACAAGGCCAAAAATCAATATGGTAAAATAAAAGTGGGTAAACATGCCGTGTTCCAAATTTTTTGAAACGTGTTGCTGGCATCAAATTCAAAAGGGGCAGGTTTTTTCCAAAAAACAAAATGTCTCAGTTTCAACAATTGATATGTTGTCTTTGTACTATTTTCTATGGAATATAGTTTAAATGATTTGCACATCACTGCAATCTGTTTTTTTTTCTTTTTACGCAGCGTCCCAACTTTTTTGGAAAAGGGGTTGTAATTCTATTTTTATATAGGCCTTCCTTGTCTTGGTTTCTAGTAATTGCTGTATAGATGTCTACCTTTGTAATAAATAAATTATTTAAAAATAACCTGTTGTGAAACTTTTGATATTATATAAACACTCACAAAATTATGTATTTTATATTATCCCTGTTTACTCCGTGTCACCCTAGCGGCACCTCTGCGGCCAGGTCCTGACTGTGGCCCCCAGGCACATAGAGATGCCTAGAGGCCCCCAGCCAGGACCTGGCACATACATTTTGCTAATTATAATCCAATGGCACATAACATAAGCAATCATAATAAATGGAGTATATTATGTAACTTCTAGCCCCAAGACTGGGTTGCATTAGGGCAGGTGTTTTCAAAGTCTGAGACAGTGGATACATTTTGATGGACAACCACACAAATGACCAAAATACCAAGATGCTCCTGAAATGAACATCCCACATAAGCCATTGAAAAGACTGGAGGCAGATTGTACAAAGATAGAATTTTCCCAAAAACTTGGTAGTGTTACTGACTCATCCAAAAAGGTTTTGAAACATTGCACAAGACCTTTCCTGCTGTTCAATTGAACCAATTACTTCCGCCCATGATGTGATAATAAAAACCCAACAGCGTTGCAAAATTAAAATAAGCTATTGATCCTTTGTTACTTAGTTTGAAGAACAAAATAATCAACTGGCTTGTGGAAAAGTGAGTCTAGGCATGTTTCCTTCCACTATTGGGCTCTGCCACCTGCCATTTCATGCCCATTTACAGATTTTCTCAATTTCATTCTCCAGTTTTTCTGGGTGGACAGGCATTTTCTTTTTGAAGACTGAATTCTTAATATACAGAAAGTATGAAGTGTATGTAACTTTGTAAATATATTTGTATTGTAGTTTACATATACAAAGATCTTTGCTAGCGCTGTGAAAATAAATACATTCCATGACATAATGTATATAACATTTATTTGGCCTTGATGTATATATATATTCATTATTAGAGAACAGCTTGACATGTTATAAAACCTAAAAAAATAGGTGACTGATTTTCCAATTTCTTTCACACCTTCCCTGAAGCTGTCTGCTGCCCCCTGGGGATGAACACCTCACACTTTGAAAACCTGAAGTTAATGGTTGGAAACGACAGGCATCTTGGTCACATTGTCCAGTTAATACTAATGTCAATTTTGCAAACCCCTGCACAAGTGAGGTCCTTTCCTGGTGGCAAAACTTCTACACAGTTCATTTAATTTCTGTGGGAAAAAAATAATTTAATAATGTAGGGAATAATTTTGTGGCGAAATGTCCTTAAAATATAAAAAATGCACTGTAGTATGTAAGCAAATCAACCAACAGAGCAAGTAAAACTTGTTGTCTTACTGACATCGGTGGATATTTGGTTTCATTTGTAAATTTCCATATATAGAGAAACTGAATATCCACTGAATGTCCATTATTAGGCTTCCTTTGCCTCGCTCGAGGCAAGAGAGATGGTTTGAATGATAACTATTCAAACCAACCCTCCAACACGTACCCCACAACAGAAGATTTAAACCCAGAGGTGACACTTATGTAGACCTTGGGGACCATCTGTAAAGCAGACTTGACAGACCGCACCAGGGTGTGAGGTCAATGGGAGTTGTGAATTTTTTCATTAGTTGTTCATGTTTAAGGTAGCCGAATATGTCCTTACTACAACAATTTGAATGTAAGAAACTCTAGACATGCAGAGAATTAAGATTAAGACATTGTGGTGTGGTTGCTTGTTAACTAATTGCAGATCAAATCAAATATCCGGCTAACA
Organism: Esox masquinongy; assembly: GCA_016801175.1. NCBI lineage: Eukaryota > Metazoa > Chordata > Actinopteri > Esociformes > Esocidae > Esox > Esox masquinongy. The sequence goes on along the minus strand of JACXGI010005075.1, from coordinate 43,579 downwards.
GTACTGTAACTATGTTGATATATAGCAAGAAACAGTAGACAGGAAATTGGTAGACTAATGATCTTTGATAAACAAAGTGTGTGGAAAAGTACCAAACTAAGTGTGTGGAGGCAGAAAGTACTAAAACAACTTGATAGGGGAGGCACATGCAAAATAAAGACATTTGACCAGAAAGGAATAAAGGATAGTGTTTTTTTTCAGTAAACCAAGAAAGAAATGCAATGCACTCCCCTATGCCCAATACAAAAAACACAACCCTCCCCAAAACCAAAACAAAAGCTGGACATCCCTCATAATTTGATAAAAATATTTTTTATGAATAAGGCCCTGGGTACTTTAAATTTCATTTGAATGCACTTTCTGTTAGTGCCAGTTATGTCTACATCATGCATTATTAATGTCCTCTCCCAGTTGCATGTTCTGACGGGTCAATTAACTGTTGGTATTCACATAACTATCTTGGAATGGACTAACCCAGCAAAGGTATGCAATGGTAGCTTATAGTCAGATCCAAAGTACTTCGACAAAGGAAAAAAGTCTGCTTTAAAATAAATTATGCCAAAACCTACTAATATTGTAGGCTAGAATATTAGTATGTAATACAAAGTGTTTTCAGAGAAATACAATATCTCTCAAAGATATTCTCCCTCTTCAACTTTTCCACATTTTATTGTGTAACAACATGAAATCAAAATAGATTTCATTAAAAGTTTTTGCCATGGATTAACACAAAAAGTTAAATGCTGGGGCAAAAACAAAACTTTTCACCCCTCAGGGTCCCCAAGACCAGGATCGGGAAACACTGCATTAGGAACTCCAGTGAACTTCTTCATCCATGACTTCCTATTTCAATGCGTTATAAATATGAAATGACATGCAGGCCAAACCACAAAAATGAAATGACACTGAAGCTTGTTGACCACCATAAAGTAAGCAATGCCTATAAAAGCAATAGCCTAAAATACCCACCCCACAATTGCAATTATTTGAAATCAACTGGCTATGCTAATCTGACAGACATTGAATCTCTTTCAACTTGTGTGCTGTGATGTATTCCTTGTGCTGTGACGTATTCCTTGTGCTGTGACGTATTCCTGTGCTGTGACGTATTCCTTGTGCTGTGACGTATTCCTTGTGCAAGGTCTTCAGTTGAATAATCTTACATCTTCCAGTTTTCCATATTGCGTCCCATTGTGGGGATACACCAATGTCCCACTCCCAACATAGTGTTGAGTGTTGCTGTTGGCGTGAAATTTGGAATCATACCATTGTGATGCTAACGAGATTAACTGGTCATGTTCTTTCTGTTTCCTCTAGTCAATCCTAGAGCTGCATACTACTCCCCTTTTTCAAATTCAGATGACAGTGAGGATCTTCCATTAAAAGTAATATAAATACACATCAGGAACACCTAATCAACCCTTACATCTTGGCATATAATTTTGTTGTGATAAATTATAGTTTTCTTTCCATAAGAAGCTAGAAAATAAACTTATTTAAATATATACCTTTAAAACAGTATGGAGGAAAGTGAAGGGATATATAAGTAACAAATCAGTCTATGAAGTATATTCATCTATCAGCTCTGCTCTTCATGACATTAACAAAGGTCCATCTCGTAATGTCACCTGATGGTAATGTCACAAGCAACATTGTTATAAAATATCTTATAAACAGGTGACTTGACATTTATCCCAAGGTATTTCATGGTTTCTACACGAATGGAATAGACATAATGGACTTTTTTGTGTTTATCAGTTTTTGTTGTAACTATGAAATGTGGAAAAGTCCAAGGGGAGTGATTACCTTTGAGAGCCCCTGTTAAAAAATGACCTTCAATGAGTGAGTCACTCTTACACAACTCTTACACAGTGGGTCACTCTTACACAACTCTTACACAGTGGGTCACTCTTACACAACGGGTAACTCTGACACACCACTTTTAAACAGATGTCTAATACAGTCTTCAAAGAAAAGGTTGCATGCCAAGAGGTTCTATATAGTGGAAACCGTTGGCTGCGTTTGAATAGAATCTGTGCTCTTGGAAGTCCTGGTTCATGGTCATGTTTCATGTTATCTTGATTTAAGATAGGCATTCCTGGTGTGCATACCAAGATTATGTAGTCATTGAGCTTACAAGGTAAATAGGTTTTATGTAGGCAGACAAAGCATTGAGTCTTGGGCATAATGCAGATGAGTGGCAGGGAAAGCATTAGAGTAGCAATCCAAATTCATTTTTGACCTGCCCTATAGCCAAGGTATCAATTCAACCCTGAGTAAACATGCAGTCTCACATTCAAAGTAACTAATATTACCTTCTAGTTTCTTTGTTAAACATGCTTAACTGGAAATGTAAAAAGAAAGCATTGGGACATGCTGAATTTCTGGGAAGTAATGTATTCCCTTCACTAGAATATGAAGTGCTGTGAAAACCCCACTAATGATTCAATGTTATCATACCACTCAGGTTCTGTGTTATTTTGCAACTATGAGCATTCTATTTTATTTTTTGAGAAACAACTACTCAACATACAGTAAATACTTTTGAAATTTAACTAGGTTGTTTTAATGGGTTTTCGTGACAATTTGCTTATGAACATGTGACACAGCATGACATCCTTTACTTATTTCAACATCAGACAGGGTGCAGCAGGGTGTGGTGAAAAAAACAGTTATTGAAGCTGTTTGCAAAGTTTTCACAGTATCATAAAAATGTATCATAAAAATGTGTTTCTCACATAACATTTTATGACAGGTTATACTTCAGTTCTGTCTCTGTGCATCCAATTCTCAAAATGTATTTTGGGATAGCTTCACTAGTGCGTCTCTGAGTTACCTATAGGCCGCAATACATCAAAACCTGGTTGAAATTACTACTACTATAATATAGCCTATTTGAAATAAATTATGAGTATATTTTAGGTGTACTAAAATATGGTCATGTATTATAAGTATGTTATTAGTGGGTCTATTAGAACACACTTAAGTAGACTAATTACTATGTTAGAAGTAATTAAATACTATTTAAATATGATGTTAATACCATTTAGTTTACTGAAGTTCTACATGAGCAGTTCCAGAATAATTCCCTTAGGTATACATACCTCAGTCTTACCTGAGGTGACATACCCAATGTTATCCTAATTGACTGAAATATTATGATTAATAAAACCTTGCGGCAAAACTCGAAATGAACTTATTACACCATTAATTTCTTCCATAGGGAATTTTTACATCACTTCAAATATGGTCTTTGTTTTATGTAGGCTTACACTACCTCAGCATTTTGATATCTGTGTAAATATCTCCCGGACAAGATTACATTTATTAATAATGGCTAAATACACTATATGGCCAAAAGTATGTGGACACCCGACCATCACACTTACATGAGCTTGTTGGACATGCCATTCCAAAACCATGGGCATTGATATGGAGTTGCCCCCCCCATGCAGCTATAACAGCCACCACTCTTTTGGGAAGGCTTTCCACAAGGTTTTGGAGTGTCTCTGTGGAAATTTGTGCCCATTCAGCCAAAAGAGCATTTGTGAGGCCAGGCACTGATGTTGGACGAGAAGGCCTGGCCTGAAATCGCCGTTCCAATTTATCCCAAAGTCTTTATGGACCCCGCTTTGTGCACTGGGGCACATTTATGCTGGAACAGGAAAGGGCCTTCCCCTAAATGTTGCTTTCATGAAGCTCCCAATGCACAGTTCTTTTGCTGATGTTGTTTCCAGAAGCAGTTTCAAACTCTGTGGTGAGTGATGCAACAGATGATATTGTTGATTTTCTACGCGCTATGTTCTTCAGCACTCAATGGCCCCCCTCTGTGAGTTTGCATGGTCTACCTCTTCTTGGTTTGGCTGTTGTTGCTCCTCGATGATTCTACTTCACAATTACAACACTTAAAGTTGACCATGGCATCTTGAAACATCTAGTAGGGCAGAAATTTCACAAACTGATTTGTGGCGAAGGTGGCATCCTATGAAAGTGCCACGTTTCATGTCACTGACGTCTTTAGGACCACCCATTGTACTGCCAATGTTTGTCTATAGGGATTTCATGGCTATGTGCTGGATATTATACACCTGTGAGCAATGGTTGTGGCTGAAACACTTGAACTCAATAATTAGTAGGAGTGTCCCCATACTTTTGGCCATGTAGTGTATAAGCAAATATATATTTGGGGTAGAGTTAATTGAAGCAAATATGTTGAAAAGTCATTTAGAGATTCCAAAGGTGGGGGGCAAAAAAAATCAGATTGACCTAACCCAGTAGAGACAAATAGTATTCATGTTATTAGTGTCTATTGTTAACAGATTTTGGGACTATGTCAAATCATTTATATACTTGTAGGTCAGGAGAGAAGAATCTACAGGATTTTACAGAAAGCCAACCTACTTTTGAATACCACACAATTACGTGTAAAATGATCTTTGGTCAAATGATCAAAAAGTGCCTAAAAATGTGTTTTAAAAGTATTTTTCCTATACCCCATCACCTACTTAGTTTCCCAAATGTCGACTGACTGTTTTGCCCATGGGTTCCTTGCTACCCTTGTACGGGCGGAGCTTAGCTTTCGCTCCCATGGGTATGGACCTTTGCCGAGAGGCTCCCTACCCCAAAACTCTGGCTATTGTTAGTTGATTACTCAATTAAAAGATGGAGGCAGATAATATTAATATTTAATACAATTCTCCACCAAAAATACATAAGTTTCATCTGCCATGGTGAACAGAAGCTTGTTATTTGGCTACAACAACACATACCTGCAGTTACAATACTTTGCTGCTAGTTGTAGTTGGTTGGCTGTTGGACCTGGATAATCTCTGTGTTCCCACCTTCACTCAAAGCTGCGATGCTGCTCCTGTCAACAACTTCTCAAGGCCACATATTATTATATTTAATTTTTATAATGTATTGCTATTGTCTTTCTTTCCTCTGAGAGGAAGACATCTACATTTCATGTTTGTTTTCCACAGTTCAAATCCTTAGCAAATGAGATCCAACTTTACACCCCCACGGTCACAGACTGGCCATCATAAAAATGCACAGTGGCGGTTTTAGAGATTTTTGGGGCCATTGGCAGACTGGTTGAGGCCCCAACGTCATCTATTCTCCAGTCCATGCAACATAATCTATTCTCGCCTCCGTGCAAGGCATCTATCCATGACCGGTGCCACGTTGTATTTTCTGCCCCCCCAGTTTGTTTTAACATTTTCACGCATAAGTTTCAAATATCACTTTAAGGCCCCCCAAGCGTGAGTTTTTTTGCACGTGATTTCAGTACTCAGAGTTCCAGAATGTACTCATGCCATCACAATACATTTCATCCACCGCTTCCCAAAAACACCATGCTGCTTATTAGTTATCCGTCTAAATTTTTATTTCAATAATATTAGGAAACTACTACCGGTGGTAATAGGCTACAGTTAAAAAGGTACATTGAATAATTATTGACCAACCGTAAAAACCATAAAAAGATTGTGGCGCAAAAGATACCGACACGCTTCACTGTTGTATCAATAAAACATATGCTCAGTCAATAGGTGGTGTGTAAATAATTTAATTACGTAATTATTCAGAAGCTCTCAAAAGTTTATTACAAATTATGAATTCCGTTTCTTGCATATTTAGTAATGGACAAATACTATCAGTGAAAAAATAGATTTTTGAAGATTATGTAGAGCTTTTTTCTCAAGAGCAATTCCTGAGGGGGACACCAAAATTAGTGCTGTAATACTGTTTTAGTTTGTGGCTTTAGCTCCTAGTGGTTCACGGCGGAGCGAGCGAGCCAAAAATGTACTCTCTGCCGGAACACCAGTAAGCTCACAGGGTCCAGGAAAAACCGACCCCATAAACCCCAAGACGAAAACATCCCAGACAGCTGACAAGGTCAGAAAGGGATGATCGAATGCGTAATGATGGAATCCCCCTAGTGTAGGCCCATGAAACATAGGCCAACCCAGGGAGAAGGGATGTTGAGCTTAAGCGAGAGGGAAACGTATCCGTTCCACACAAGCACAACAGAAAATACCCATGCACCACACATCACGAGATGAGGGGCATGAGAATACAAAAAAATATGAAATGATAGGGAACGCCCAAAGGAGGAGGTGAACCTACACCAAGAGTACTGGTTCACAGTGACAATACCCCTGAACCAACAAGCCACAGGGTAAACACTGATTATGAGAGGATAGAATCAAGGCAAAGCATGTGATTCCTTAACAAGTTCAGAGATCTCGGGTAGCCGCACCGAGGACCGAATGAACAAGGGAAGACGGAGACACGTCTAGTAAATAGAAACGCACAAACGCCGAAGGCGACGACCACGACGCCGCGGCACAAATGTCATCCACTCTGACCCCGTGGAAAAGGGCAGAGGAGGCAGCAACACCCCGCGTGGAGTGTGCACGGAGACCCTCCGGAACAACAGAACCAGACGCCCCATAGGCCAAAGTGATGCAGTCACAAAGCCAGTGGGATAGACGCTGTTTGGAAAGCGGACGACCCAACCGGGAATCAGTCTGATAGACCTGGTGCG
>JACXGI010005075.1:0-36932 GCA_016801175.1 Esox masquinongy | reverse complement strand
ATAAGACGATAGTTCTCGACCGAAAGAACTGGTGATAACTTTAGGTATGAAAGACGGATTAGGTCTAAGCGTAGCGCAACCTAAGTCCTCTCTGATAGCCAGGCACCCCGGGCGCACCGAGGGTGCGCGGAGATCACTCACTCGCTTAGCAGAGCACAGAGCGATAAGCAGGGCCGTCTTAAGGGAGAGCAACTTGAGAGAACACTGCTGTAAGGGCTCGAATGGGGGTTCACAGAGAGCGCCCAGCACCTTAGTAAGGTCCCATTGAGGAGCGCCCAGTCTGGCCGCCGGGCGCAGACGGCGCGTGCCCGAAAGGAAACGGCGAAGGAGAGGGTGGCTGAAAAACGTGTTTCCAGCAAAACCCTCATGACACGCAGAGATGGCCGATGCATCTCCGCGGATGGTCGAAGGAGACCTATCCATATCAAAGAGATACTGCAGAAATGACAGAATCTCCTCCACAGGACAACACGAAGTGTCTGAGGACCTCTGCGTGCACCACGACACAAACATATTCCAGCGAGAGGAATACAATTTGAACGTAGATGCTGTCCTAGCGCCCGGATGGTGCGTACGACGGCAGCGGACAAACCTCTGTTCAAAAGCCTGTCCCGCCAAGGGGCCAGACCCTGAGAGCTCCTGAGAGCGATGGAGGGTGTAGAATCGAGCCCTCCGCTTGGGACAGTGCATCCTGCCTGAGCGGAACCGACCACGGACAGTCCGCCAGCAACTGAATCATCTCCGGATACCATATAGCCGCAGGGCGATTGGGTGCCACCAGGATGACCCGAAGCCCTTCCGCTTTGATCCGAGCCAGCAGACGTGCTATGCAGCGCTGCGGAGGAAACGCATACAGGAGGCCCTGAGACCAGGGGTGGTGCGCGAACGCGTCCACCCCCAGAGGGGGGCGATCCGTCTGGGACAGGGAGAACCACAGGCGACAGTGTGCGTTCTGTCTGGACGTGAACAGGTCCACCTGAGCTTCCCAAAACCTCTGCCAGGTGAGGGAGACGATATCTGGGTGGAGACGGCACTCGTCGTGATGGAGGCCGCCCCGAGACATCATGTCCGCGCTCACATTCAGGTGGCCCGGAATGTGAATCGCAGTCAGGGAGCGGAGATGGGCATGAGCCCATAGCCAAAGATGCGTCGCCGACCGGTGGAGAGCAGGAGACCTGACCCCCCCTTGGCGATAGATGTACGCGACCGTGGGCCTATTGTCTGAGTGAATCAGGACATCGCGGCCCTCGACTAGGTCTGAGAAATGCATCAGCACCAATAAGACCGTGTCCAGTTCCAGCAGGTTGATGTGGCGAGGGCCGGGACGCCACACGCCCCCAACCACCTGACCCAGGCACACACCGCCCCAACCGTGGAGAAAGGCGTCTGTGAAAAACCTGCATGTGCAGCAGGCCCAGGGGAACTACTTTGTGCGCTGCGGCCATCATACTCAACAGGGACATGATGGCCCGAACCGGGCGCCTGCAGGGCGACCGGCACAGGTTGAGGGCAGAGAGCAGATCGAGAGCCCGCGTGTCCGAAAATGCGCGCCGTGTCCATGACCAGACCCAGGTAAGAAACCTGCTGGGCTGGCCTCGGCACGCTCTTTTACCAATTCACCGCGAGACCCAGTCGCGTGAGAAGGGACACCACTCGGACAGTATGCGTCCTGGCCAACTCCAGGGACGACACTAGAATCAGGAGGTCGTCTAGATAGGCCAGAATCCTGATGCCCTCTCTGCGTGGGGGCTCCAGCGCCGCCTCCAGACATTTGGAGAAGGTGCATGGGGCTAGAGCGTAGCCGAATGGGATCCTCGTATACTAGTATACCCTGCCCTGAAAGGCAAATCGGAAAAACTTCCTGTGCCTGCGAACGATCAGGTCATGGAAGTAAGCATCATTGCACATGCACATTCAGATTGCACAAATCCAAGATCGGCCTCACTCCTCCCGTCCTCTTGGGAACCAAGAAGTAACGGGAGTAAAGCCGTCCTGCCTGAGATCCTCTGGGACCTCGGAGATCGCTCCTTTGCTCAGCAATTCCGTCACCTCCAACAGTAGAACGGACGCTCTGTCGGGTGATGACATGGAGCCGAACGAAACTGGACCAGATAACCCAGCCTGATCATTCGGTCGAGCCAGGCTGACATGGTACAATGCTGACGCCACTCCCAACAACGCTCTGAGAGAGGAAGAGCAAGGAGTTGGGGAGCGGTGGTCAAGAAAAATTCGAATTCCCTCTCTGCCCTTACCGCCGCCGAGCTCGAACCGAGAGGAGAAAAAAACAGGATGAGAAAAAAACAGGAGAAAAAACAGGTGCCACCTCGAGAGGCGAACCCGGGTCCGCTGATCGAGAGCCGAGCACGCCAGCCACTGAGCCATCCCACTGCACAATAATAGCTGCGCTCTCACAAATAGGAACCTGAGTGAGAGCGGAGCCCGGCATTTGCATACGCGGACGTTGCACCCTGAGTGGGGACGCGTTGCCAAGGAGATGCCGAGTAGGGCAGACGGGGCTGGGACGATCAGAAAGAGCAGGTAGCGAGACGGCGGCGAAAGCCGGCGGCGTTGCCCGGCGTTTGATCTCTTCTTAGCGAGCGGGATGAGGAGCCACCACGGTTACGTCTGTAACAACAGGTGAACTCACAGGACGCTCGGTAGCCCGCGAACGGCGGGAGAGAGAGGAGCCCGGCATTTGCATACGCGGACGTTGCACCCTGAGCGGGGACGCGTTGCCAAAGAGACGCCGAGTAGGGCAGACAGGACTGGAATGATCAGGGAGGACAGGTAGTGAGACGGAGGCGAAGCCGGCGGCGTTACCAGGCGTTTGATCTCGTCATAGCAAGCGGGATGAGATGCCACCACGGTTACGTCTGTAACAACGGGTGAAATCTCAGAACGCTTGGTAACCAGCCAGCCTACCGTAGACCCTGGTGAAGGTGGCGTAGGATTTGACAGGCGCTCTGGCAGATGCTGGGGCGGATGAAGGCTTTAAAACCACGGACCGCGTGGTTTTAAAACCATGGCGCAGGGGAGTCCACCGGTTTCACATGCTCAGCTCAGGAGCCGAAGGACATGTCTGAAGGCTCCTTCGGCGCAGGCAGGGGGGGGCAGAGGCAGTTGGATGCGAAGAGCTGCCCTCTCTATCATGCCCGCAAACCCCACGCGGAGAGGGGGCGGGCGGAAAGAAGCAGCAGAGGAGAGGTCGTCCTCCATTTCTCCCCGGAGAGAGGGAGAAGCGCGAGAACCGCCACCACAACCCACGTGGGAAGGGAGCGGGTCCGCCTGCGTCAGAGGAGTCGGGTCCCGCGTAGGAGCGTCCTCCTCAGACATCTCGTCGTCGTCGTCGTCGTCGTCATCGTCGTTGTCGTCGCTGGAACCCAAGACGGCGGAGACGTCCACCTCCTGTTTGAAGTAGCTCGCCCTCTCTACACGTGTATTGAGGGACAAGGTAGCGCAGGAGGAGCAAGCCGGGGGGTCTGTGAGACCCTCACGAGCGTGGGCCGGTCCCAGGCAGGAAACACACGAACGATGGGAGTCGACGGCGAAACATTTCTTCATGTTGAGACGTCGAGCTAAAGAACGTCGACGGCAAAAATTCTCAGGCTGATGTAGAGTAATCAGTATAGCACTCAGCTAGCGTTTGCTGAATAAAAAGGGAGGGCTTTCTCTGGGCTCACGGGTCATATATAGGGGCAGGTGTGCCCTGATTGGCTGACGCATCTTGCATAATGAGTTTTCAGTACGGCCGTGGCCAGGGTAAACCACTAGGAGCTAAAGCCCCTCTAGGGGGCGGAGCTCCACGACATATAAACTGACTGGATTAACCCCACGTTATCTATGTGCATTTAGTGCCTTTCGGACGGTTGGCACGAACGCAGTCACCTTGCCAGCTAGGGAACACTACATACATTGCATTGCGAGCTTCTCACTGACTCGAATTCAAACAGCTGCAAACACTGGTTGATGTTACTGTAGCTAGCTAGCAAACATCAGCTAACTGCTAGCAAACAAAGTGTGACCTGTAATTCAATGCAGCGAAAATGAAGATTGGTGACGGTTATAAAAATGATATTGAGCGGTAGAAGTAAAGAAATGTCTAACATATCCTTTGTTTGAAGTAATTACTGAAAGTCAGCCACCAACGACACACTCCCTCAGATTCCCACACAAGCACTGTAGTTATAGTACCTGCATGCATGATGTGCCACCGCTGAGGACTGGACCGAACCATTGTGAGTCAATATTTTGAAACTTAAAAACGCATTGTTAAGTGTCTATAATCAGCGTGCTATAATCAAGTGCTCTCATTGCCTGTTATAAATATTATTGAAATGACATAGTTATGTTTACATTGATATAATGGGGAGGGACAAATCATAGTTTTCCCAGTATGGAAAATCTGTCTGGAAGACGAGCAAATGTAAATAATCATCCGGAATTATCACCTTTCTTTATCTTTGGTTGATAAACAAACATAGCAGCGCCCACAAACGTGAAAAGTAACTTCTAGAAAGTTTTTACGCAATGATTTTGACCAGTTGTCATCTCTCCCAGGTTATGGTAAGATGTTCTAGTCGCTAATATCATTTGTTTTTGCTTCAGACGCATTATATTTATTTTAGAAAAATATGACTGCTAGTGTTGGCTGCCTGTTGGTACATAAGTAACCCTTCTTGTCCCGATTTGAACGCTTGCTACCTCGTTAATATCATTGTGTAGATCTTCAAACAATTACAATGAGGTAATAAAGTTATAAAGACTGTTTGAGCTAAATGTGAGTAAATAAAAGCGCGGTCTGACCAGTGATCATACGCGTCAGGGACCACTCTAGCCTGACCACTCGTATGTGCCAAAGGGTAACATGTACCAGGGACGTCACTAGAAAATCATGGATGGGGTGGCTAAGGCTCGTTTTGGGGGATTTACCATGCCAACACAGAGAGGCGGTGCGAGATTTTGGGAAGGCTGTTGCCTATGAGCTTTGAATGCAGTAAAACCCTGTGCATAGATATATAGAATGTCACCCGCCAAAGTGGCTAGTAAGTGTGACTGCGTTACACGCCACAGCCAAATTCTACCCGCATCTGGCGGGTGGGCGGGTGCCAATGTCAAGCCCTGGTTCACACTGCTGACGTCTGGTAGACGCTATTGGAGCAACGGCAGCACGCATTTCCAGACTCACTGTTTTTTTCCCTCAGGCCATAAGTCTCCTCAACCAGCAACAATGACCTGTGATCATACTGATCACACATGAACATTCCAAATGCTCTGTTGTCTTTCTATGTACATTCAATATACATTAGAATATTCTTTTGTATGTAGCCTACTATTCATAGGCATATTGCACTCATCATTTTAATATTCAATACTTCTTCTACCCATATTGTTTATATTCCCCATTCTACACTCTTTAAAATTGCAGCTAGTTTACATTATGTATATTTTTGCTTTATATTTTTAATTCTTATACTGCATAGATGTTGTGTGCCATGTCACAAAAATTTCATTGTTCAGAATGACGCTGTGTTATTCTGTGCATTTGATAAATAAAACGACCCGCGTCATACCGGCAACATTTTGAACATACCTATTTTCTTTATTGTTGAATGGAACTGGCACTTCCAAATACACTTGCATTGCTGCCCCTTTCAGTAGAGTAAATCATTAGTTTAAAAATAATTTTCTGAAGGGTACATACTGCCTTATAAGCTACCACTACAGTTAAGCACTTGGCCACTTTGTTCAAGTGTAGGCCTACAGTTTCTTAATCATGATGCATTCATATTCTTTCCTTTTCTCACTATGCAGCACCTTTCCTTATCTGCCAAGTGGGAAGGCCACATATACCTGGATCAGACATTTTATTCTGTGCTACTACACTGTCAGAACTTTCTTGGGGAGTCAGGGTTGGGTAGATTGTGGCACTGTCGCTATCGCTATCACCATCACCATTATAATTAACATTGACGTCATTGTAATCAATATGCGTGATGTTAGAACGACATGATGGAACTGAATCAATGTCTTATAACCTCTGTCTCGTGGCCCTTCGTAATGGTGCAGGTCAGGGAAAGCGTTTTAATGTGACTGTCAAACCGTCATATTAAATGATAACTGCAGCTGCTCAGCTATTCACCTTCATGACAAAGGTAGTAGCCGCAGCCGCAAAGCAACTACTGTTATGGACACTCACGCAATTTTCCTCCTTCCCTTTTTCTGCCCCGCTCACATACCAGCGTAACATATTTTAAAAACTTTGCTGTCCATGTCTTGTATACTGTAGCAGGCGGAGACGTGCTCAGCATTGTTGCATTCTTGCAGCCTTGTTGTGCAGATAGCATTAAATTATTTTGCACTAGGCGGCGCTGTCGCGCAAAATGTTTGTTTGTTCGCTTGTAGAACAGGAAAACTTCACCGAAGTAACTAGTCAAAACTGAATTACAGGTATCTTTAACTGTCGTTAATGACGGTGTAGATCTTTTGAATGAAAGTTCTGACTAGTCACAATTTAATTACGACTAGTCAAAATTACGGTGTTCGTCTGTCATGTTAATTCCGGACAGTCAAGTCGAGCGAATAAATGTTAAAACAGCTTGCCATAGGTACAGTCCCCTAGTTCCGACTTTCCTACGAGCTCCTGAAGTAAGCAACACAGCCGCCTATCGTTCATTCTTGGTTATTATATAGTGTGGTGTCTCTCGCCCTTCTTGATTTTAACGTAAATGTTACTCCCTTCGACATATGCATTTCTGTATATACGCGATTAAAGGTCACAACGTGAGTATATAGTTGTGAACTGTCTTGCTTATTGTCTTGTTAAGTGCTTGTTACCGGTATGTTCCCAACAGCTTGCTAACTAGATAGTTACCGTGGCAAAGTAGCTAGAATAAAAACATAGCTAAGTTGCTAGCTAGAGTAGCTGCATAGCTAACTAGCTAGAATGGTTCTCAAACCTCTACTTGGCGACCCCAAACCGTTTCAGAACTGAGTTGTAATTCTGTGCTTGTTCACCATATATATACACACATTCAATAACTTATTTATTTTACAATTTACATGCTGTTCAATATATCAACAACAATGAACGGCTAATTAAATGAGCAAGCTACTAACTTGCAGCTAGACTATTTAGCTAACGTTAAATCAATAAATGCTGTGGCCTTGGTTTCTTGAGAGCCCGGTATAATAAATACTGGGCTGCAAGGGCTGGATCTGTTTGTGTGGCTACAACTGGAAAACGCACCATGATCCAGAGAGAACATGCTAACATTTTACATTGTTTTCATAGCGCACACTTATCTTGAGTTACTCACAGGAGCAATTTGGTTTAAGTACCTTGTTCAAGGAAAAACACGGTTTATTACTCCAATTACAATGCACTCTGCCAGCCCTGACAGACAGAAGTATTTACTTTCCTTGTTCCGCAGACTCCCTGCTAGCTAGATGTTGACCAGTCGCTCCTGCCCACCCAGGCCAGAATGGATGAACACACCCTGGAGGCAGCCATTGCGTCCTATGGCACCCAGCTACAGCAGGTGGAGTGTGCCCTGTCAGCGGGTCTGGACCCTTCACAACAGGTCGACCTGATCAAACTGAAAGATGACCTCAGTCAGCTGATAGAGCTTACAGAAGCTAGCCTAGTGTCAGTCAAGAAGAGTCGGCTCTTAGCCACACTGGAAGAGGCCAATGGGCTCCAGTCACTAGCCACTGATGACCCAGCCAACTGCAGCTTGGATAATGAATTTGCTGCCTTCTACTCAGAAATGGGAGAGGTTTCCAGAAGCAGCTCAGATCCCAGAGAGGGGGGAAACCAGATGGATGATGTTGGAGAGCGGGATGATGATGGTGAACAGGAGGAAGAAGGAGAGGTAGAAACTTTAAGTGGTACAAAAGTGCGTGCACCCTACCGCACCTCCTGGGGCAGGTTGGAGTACCACAACGCAATGATCGTGGGGACAGAGAGATGTGATGCTGATGAGCCTCAAGTGAGGGTGCTGTATGTTCACCCCACACAGAAGTCCATGAAACCATGTCCATTCTTCTTGGAGGACAAATGTCGTTTCGAAGACAACTGCAGGTAGCCTGTATGATCTTAACTATCTTTTCCTAATATTTGAAGGAAAGCAGGACGAATGTCACAAAAGTACCATTGTTGCTTTAGTTTAAATATGATTTTCTCATTTGGTTTATTACTTTATAACTGCATATGTACAGTTTTCTTACTGTCATTTGGGCATTGTTTTCTCTTGGATTACTCTCCCCAGTGTTATTTTACTTGAAACTTACACAGTAATACGTCTCAGTCAGGAATCAGGACCCTGGTCTGACCCTGTCCTGGTGTTATAGGTTCTCCCTGGTCTGACCTTGTCCTGGTGTTGTAAGTTCTCCCTGATCTGACCCTGTCCTTGGTGTTGTAGGTTCTACTGGTCTGACCCTGTCCTGGTGTTGAAGGTTCTACTGGTCAGACCCTGTCCTTGGTGTTGTAGGTTCTACTGGTCTGACCCTGTCCTGGTGTTGTAGGTTCTGCTGGTCTGACCCTGTTTTAGTGTTGTAGGTTCTACTGGTCTGACCCTGTTCTAGTGTTGTAGGTTCTACTGGTCTGACCCTGTTCTAGTGTTGTAGGTTCTACTGGTCTGATCCTGTCCTGGTGTGGTAGGTTCTCCCTGGTCTGACCCTGTTCTAGTGTTGTATGTTCTACTGGTCTGATCCTGTCCTGGTGTGGTAGGTTCTCCCTGGTCTGACCTTGTCCCGGTGTGGTAGGTTCTCCCTGGTCTGACCTTGTCCTGGTGTGGTAGGTTCTCCCTGGTCTGACCTTGTCCTGGTGTTATAGGTTCTACTGGTCTGACCCTGTTTTAGTGTTGTATGTTCTACTGGTCTGACCCTGTTTTAGTGTTGTATGTTCTACTGGTCTGATCCTGTCCTGGTGTGGTAGGTTCTCCCTGGTCTGACCTTGTCCCGGTGTGATAGGTTCTCCCTGGTCTGACCTTGTCCTGGTGTTATAGGTTCTCCCTGGTCTGACCTTGTCCTGGTATTGTAAGTTCTCCCTGATCTGACCCTGTCCTGGTGTTGTTGGTTCTCCCTGATCTGACACTGTCCTGGTGTTGAAGGTTCTACTGGTCTGACCCTGTCCTTGGTGTTGTAGGTTCTACTGGTCTGACCCTGTCCTGGTGTTGTAGGTTCTGCTGGTCTGACCCCGTTTGTGTTGTATGTTCTACTGGTCTGATCCTGTCCTGGTGTGGTAGGTTCTCCCTGGTCTGACCTTGTCCCGGTGTGGTAGGTTCTCCCTGATCTGACCCTGTTCTGGTGTTGTAGGTTCTACTGGTTTGACCTTGTCCTGGTGTTGTAGGTTCTCTCTGATCTGACCCTGTGCTGGTGTTGTAGGTTCTCCCTGATCTGACCCTGTGCTGGTGTTGTAGGTTCTCCCTGATCTGACCATGTCCTGGTGTTGTAGGTTCTACTGGTCTGACCTTGTCCTGGTGTTGTAGGTTCTTCCTCATCTGACCCTGTCCTGGTGTTGCAGGTTCTCCCATGGTGAGGTGGTATACGTGTCTGAGCTCAGAGACTTCTTGGAGTCCGACCTCAGTAACCTTCAAGAGGGGTCTTCCTGCTTGGCCAGGCAAGATGATGGCATTTGGTACCCAGCCAAAATAACAGGTAAGTCATTGACTGTCTACCAGAATACAAAAACATAGCTAAAGATCTACTCTTAAGGAGTCAACTGTTGCTCCTTGAAGTCACCCACTAGTAGCCTATTCCTCCCCTATGTAGATGTAGTTCCATCTTAGACTGGAAATCCTCATTTCATTTCTGCTTCCAAAGACTGATTAAGGTTGCTAATCAGGGAATGAAATATGAAGAACACTCATATCTAGTGTCATGTTTCTCTGTAAACCTGTGAAGGGTAGCCAACAAGCATACCAGAACAAGTTTTTTTTATTGCCAAATACACTCCCAAATCTATTAAGAGACACTAACACCACAACGTCAATGAACAACTAGTGTTTTGACATTCGTTCTTTAAGCGCAAGATATGACAGAATAGCAGTGTTTCCCAATCCTGGTCCTGAGGACCCCAAGGGGTGGATATTTTTGTTTTTAGAATAGAGACTCCTGCTGAACAAGAGTAACATTTAGCTGGTAGAACAATTGGCACAGGCCAGCAAGTTTTGTACAGCTTTTAATTTGATACGTGTTCTACTAACCAGAAAGTATCGATGTAGACATTGACAGTGAGTTTTACACGGTGAAGTTCGACTCTGCACTACTGAAGAGTGCTGTGGTGGAGGCCGATGGAGTCATCCCCCCACTAAGAGAAGACAACGTACCCTCCTCATCAGGCTCGGAAGATGATGACAATGGAGTGGACGAGACGGCGTTTGCCAGAGGTTGGTACCTGTACTTCAGCAGTTTGTAGACATAACTTTGAGACCTGTTATGCAGACATCAACCTTGTTAAGCACAAGGATTGTCTTAGAAACAGGATGTCTTGAATTGATTAATGGCCTGAGTTTCTGTAGTTTAAATGGTAGGAAGTAAATACATGTTTCAACCGCAGAAATGGTTTAACATTAGGCTTATTCAGTGACATCACTGAATGTTTCCTTGTACAGATGCTCTGCCTGTAGATAAATCTTTTGTGTTCTTGACCCATCAGTTTTGACCCAAGAAGAGGATTGGGCACCATCGAGTAGTTCTTCCTTTGGTGGCTGGGAGGCACACACAAGAGGCATAGGCTCCAAGCTCATGCTTAAAATGGGATATGAATATGGGAAAGGTAAGCACAAGTAATTATCCTTTAAGAAACAGACAATGCAATGAAAATAACATACTGTATTACTTACAGTACAATGTTATCTAAGCTGGGCAACTCTAAAATCAACTGTAATACCTTGACATAATCGCTGTGTACTAAAAAATTGCAACTCTTTAGCTCACTAACCAGTTAATCCAAAATTTTCCCTGACCAAGCTCTGCTGATGTTGTTTAAGCTCGGTATCCACAATGTTATCTTGTTTGTCTGCCTTAGAAAATTCTGGATTAGTGAAAGACAGAGTTCTGAAATTAACACCCGCCAAGTGCCAAATGCCAAATGCGGGTAGATGTTCCGTTTGGCGAGTAAATTTCAGAAGGCTATCCGCTACATTGGAATGTTTGTACTAAAATTGTAATTTAATACAATCTGTCATGATGGTTCGGAGAAAATTACTCATGTTTGCATTACATTGAAATCCACCTGTAACTTCGGTGAGAAAATATGCGTGCAATTTTGAAGGAATACGGTACTGAGGAGCGGAGTTCGCGGTCCGATAGCCAATCCATTCTTAACAAATTCGTTCTTTGGTTCTTGGGCAGAATTGTCTGGCAGCTACTAGCTAGCGCCGTAGTAAGATGATAATTTCTGTAGTGACAGTGAAGCGGTAAGGGTATTTAAAGCGAGAGAAATCTCCCAGACTGAAGACTACAGTCTCTATAAGCTGCGTTGTCTATAAGTTTAAACGTTTTCTATGGTAATGCTGCTGCCTGCGTTTTAGTTTTGTTAATAATTAGACAGGTAGCTAGATAATGGGTTCATATTTTCCTTGTAAAGCCATGGAAAAAGGAAAAATAGCGTACATTTTTCACCTCTCAGAATTAGAGGCCACGAATGGAAACTACGTTAGCAAGGTGACCAGAAAGCCTAAACATTTCACTGACCAAACATTTTAATAAAATGTTAAATAAAAAGTAGTAATATATAATTCATTTCAATAACCCGTGCAACTGCTTCATACAATTCAAGTAACTTTTTAGTTTTGGAAAATGGATTGTAAAGTAGTGAGCCAGTGACTGAAGCTAGGCTAGAGGTGCTGGAGGATACCGGCAGGAGTTGGAAGATAGTGGCCCATAGAGTAGTGAGATGTTGACTGAACCAATAGAGAGACAGCGGTAAGCAAGATTATAGGAATAACGTCCGGACCCATGAGCATATACTTTATATATGGATAACATTATTGTAGGTTATTATAAAGCCTTCAATAGATAGGGGCTTTATAAAGTATTCATAATATTTTCACATTACAATACTATTTTCACATACAATAATATTTTCACATTACAATAAGTCATGTATTACTAGTTTTCCTATTAGTAACTTCTTTACCCCCTTTTAGCCAGCCTTTAGGAAAACACAGAGCAAGTGGTTTTGATCCTGAATAACTTAAATGTAAATAATTTCATAGGACATGGATATTTGTAAAACATCCAAACTATTCTCTGGACTATTCTCAGAACATTTTCTTTCCACAATAATTATTTATGATTGCTACATTTAAAATGCATAACGTGTATGCAGTATTTGCAGGGTTCTTCTGAACAATTTCCATTGTTCTCAGCTTCGTGGGACATTTCTTTTTAGAATTTCAGGAAATTAGCTTTAAAATAACAAACATATCCTTATGAGGATTTGTAGAATTTCAAGAAATTGTTTTAAAATATTGTTAAGATAGAGTGGCTGAATCACAAAAAATAAAGTTTTGTGAGAAATGGAGGTTTGGAGATAAAGGAGTTTCAAGAGGCTGGCTACAGTATGATGCTGAGGCTGTGATGATGGGTTCTTCTGTGTGACACAAAAAGGCAATTTGTTATTTTGTCTGGTAAAATATGCTTGGCTGGTGGATATTTTCGTCTACCAGTCCCCTTGACAGGTGAGCCAAAATGTTAATTTGGGACACTGGTGAAAGACATGTCTCATACTAAAGCCATGTCTAATAATGAGCCAGAGTGAAACTGCTTTAAACATAGTGCATGAGGTAGTTTTACTCTTGGAATATTCAAGCCCACTATAAAACACAGGACAATTCCATTGTTATAGGCTTTCTGTGTCGCTGGTTTTCAAATGCAAGCTACAATCTGCTGTTCTCAGCAAGCTCAAATGCATCTATGCCTAACAGGTCTGGGGAAGACTTCCGAGGGTCGGGTGGAGCCAGTGTTGGCGGTGGTCCTGCCCAAAGGTAAATCTCTGGACCAGTGTGCTGAGCTTACTGGGAGGAAGACCCAGAGCAAAGCGGCCAAAGATGGGCAGCAGGTGATCTGCAAAAAGAGAATCCGAAAGGCAAGGAAGTGCAACCTTGGTGGGCAAAACAATGTCTTTGATTTCCTGAACCGCAAGCTGGGTGATGGAGATGCCAACCCTAAGGCAGGGGGCACTGCGAGCCTCCCACTCCCACGTAATCCATTGTCCAGAGGGGCCGGAGTGGAGGCTTACAAGGGGGGGAAGAGTATCAAGAGGAGCCTAAATGTGAAGCTGTTCCAGGCATCAGAGAGGGTGGCCCAGACGGAGAGGGAGATTCAGAGGCTCACAGAGTCCTTGAGCCGACACACTGGGAGGTACGGATAGATGATACTGTACTATATTATTACCCTTATTATACATGGGCGTGCTAGTATTGTTGCGCGCTCCAATTTGAAGAAGTGTAACGTAGGACTGCACGATTAATTAAATTACAATTGAAATTGCGATATTGACTTGTGCAGTATCCAAATCGCCAACTTCTGCGATATTTAGCTCTAAAAAAAGGTGAATGAGATGCGCTTCACACGAGGCAACGGGCATGCACGCATTGTACGTGCGTAGTTGTTTTTCTTGCGGGTGCTGTAGGTATTTTTGTAGATTACTTAAATAACTGGACTAATTTTGTTTAAATACTTAATGGTTTTTCAATGTTAGTTTGAGTTAGCACTGCACCTGCAAGCAAAGACGCCTGCTTCAAGTTATTGAGTGGTATCAAGTTATTGTCCCACATACACAACAGCATGGTTATTAAAAGTTTCAGCTTTAATGTCGGTGCCTACAAATGTACTTAATATGGGAGAAAATATACCTCTAGGGTTGAGAAATTTTGCCTAAACAGCTATGCAAACGCCATTGTATTAAATGAGCGGTTAAACTAATAGTTGCACAAACACAGGCTGCACCTTCAAATTGGTAATAAGTGTAAAATAGAAAACACAGAACTTTAACTCGATTTTGATTGTTTAATAGCGCATAATGTAGGTTATGATCTCTTTAAGTGAGATTATCTACGCTGTTTGCACCCATGTAAATCGCAAAATCTCAAAACATGATCGTAAGTGCAATATTTGTCAAAGAAATCACGATTAACCAAATCGTGCAGCCTTAGTGTTACTAATTTATAGGCTGATGTCTTTGGTAAAACATGTTACATCCATATTGTGTCCTGCATCATGTCTTTAAATGGAATATTTAATGATATTATTTAAACAATTTAACCCCATTCAGTCAGCTAGTTGATTGTTAGGTCAGTAGCCTGTTGGTCGACTAACATTTCTTTAGTTGAGCAGTCGTATGGCCATGTAACACCTATCTGATTTCTGCCTGTACCAGTCCATTGGTGAGGGCATGGGGCAGGCATAATCCATCACTCCAAAAAATGAATGTGTGACTGAAATGTTATATGGTTATATTATGTAAGAAAAATGGTGCAACACTATGAAAGATAAATATTTTAGATCAAACGTGTTTTCCAAATTGGTACTGCAGTGAGTTGGGTCAGGAATGTTTTTATATTTCTGGTTATCTTATCAGTATCCCTCTAGTTACTTATTTGTTCCTTATTATTGAATCCTACAGTACCTTAAAGCAGTGTTTTTCGACCCTGCTCCTGGACGCCCCCCCCCCGTCCTGCATGTTTTAGATCTCTCCCTGCTCTAGCACACCTGATTCAAATGATCAGCTCATTATCAAGTCCTACATGAGCTACATCAGGTATGTTAGGCAGGGAGAGATCTAAAACATGCAGGGCAGGGGGCCTCCAGGAGCAGGGTTGAAAAACACTGCCATAAAGCATCAAACAACTTGGTTTTAATTAAGGGGAATAACAAGAAATAACAAAAATCTAAGTTCATAAATCACTAAGTAATTTGTTGTGGTTAATTCCTTTCCATTTCTCAGGTTTGAGGGTTGAGTCAACTTGATTCTAATTTCTCAAATATATGTAAACTAATACTTTAATTCTGATTTATTTATTCTGGTTTATTTCAAGCTTGTAGGTGATACACAGATAAAGTACACTCAAGTGCACATTCCTAGGTATGACAAATACACACACTTTGAGGGGCCCCTTAAATTTTCTTCTAACATCTGGTTCTCATCTTAATGCTCCAAGTCCTATGAACATAGGACACATAAGCTAAAGAACAACCTTATATGGGTCTGGGGCCAAAAGGATGGAAGTGGTTTTGCTGGCAAGAGTTCTGACAGAGAGGGGAACAAGTTATAACTGGAGTCCTCACATTTTTAACCACATGTTTCCCAAACTCCTAGACAAAGTGAAGTGTCCAGCCTGTATATCATATACAAAAACCTACATATTTAACACATTTAATAAACCTAATTCATGCACATAGAATATATATGAATAATTAATCTTCCACAAATTGTTTTTAGAGACTACAATCGAATCTCAGTCCACCAAAACAAATCTTGGTCGGGGATAGCCCTAATCCCACAGCTGTTTGTTTTCCTGCTATTGAATTACTTTTTATCCTCCACCACATGAGAACAGACAGGCATTGACTTGTGTACAGTCATCCCCGGGGTGTCGAAAACCAACAAACAAACCCAACTTCTGCTGCTATGTAATGAAAGCTAATTCCAAAAATAAATACTGGTAGAGTTAACGATTCGTACCAACAGCATGTGACATGTCCCATATCTTAGTGTTATTAATAAACTACTGTTTTCTTTGTCCCTTGTCAGAGATTCTGCTGTGCTGGCCCACCTGGAGGAGAAACTGTCTTCAGCCCGCAGCCTGCTGGCCCAGCAGAAGGCACAGGAGCTGACAGCCCAGAGGGAGAACCGGAAGGCTGACACTCACAAGAAAATGACTGAGTTTTGACCATACGGACCCTCTATACTCAGAATGCAGACAATTGTTTTGTCACCTGTTACACCTATGTAATCCAATGAACTCAAATTGGACTCAAAAGACTGAATTGAGGCCTTTGGTTGTTAGACTTTGTTAGGACTGGTCAATCGGGGACATGCATGTGGTTTGTTTATTAACATGGGTACTTTTATGAAATTGAAATTTTGGTTGCAGCTATTTAAATTCAAAGTGTGGGTCGGTTAGGATGACACCGGACCAAAAGATAAAGAGCTTCCGTCAGGATAACTTTCTATGCATGCGTTTATTCGTTATGTGCAGTCCCTGCCTTGTCTTAAAAAACAAGGCTAATCTGGCATATGATGCTTGTTTAATAAAGTTAGATTAAAGCTGAATCAATACAGAAAAAAAGTTCAATGTTCATTGTTCATTGATGTCATAGTGGCGCCATTGTACGCAAGAGAAAAAAATGTTTTATCATAGCTATTGCCTTTTATCTAAAACCCCAGAGCAGCTGAGAAAAAAGGTGTTTACCAAAACCTTTACTTTTCTTCAACACATTACCATTGTAATATAAAAAAAATAGTAACATATGTATTAAATCAATTCATTTGATACATTAATCATATTATTTCCTCCTATGAGGAAATAGTCCTGATTCAAAATCTAGTATTGCTTCCTAAGACAGTTGGTTCTTTCAATATTTACTGTTTAGTTCAAACTGACTGGTTGTTCATTCAGTTATTTTAAGTTGCTATGGGCAGGCTGTGGTCCTGAACTTAATCTGTTTTGTGTGGTAAATAAATTCACACAATAGGCTGTTACCTACCTGCTGGACCAGCTATTGTAAACATAACACAGATTTATTTATTTCGATCACCCACAACTGGACAATGCTATGCAAGCTCTTACACCTTGCTTTTTAAACTTTAGCCAAATACATAGCTATCACAATCCCTTTAAAGTTCAGACAGTACCACAGACATCCCAATTCAATATTGAAACTATGATACAAACTTCCGAGAGTTATAAAGCAACATTTCTAGAAATGCCTGTTATTCAAAACCAGTTGCTAGTCTAGATGTATGGGGAAAAAATCTAGATGCTTTTTAGTTAGTTCATGAATTTAGTTAATGAATTAAAAAGTTAATAAATTCCTGACGGTATAGTGACTTCTCAGAAAGAACAGTTAACAAATATCCTCTTTTGCGTCATTGCCTACCCATAGTAAAGAGCTATTTTTACTGGGGTTTAGAACATTTCAACTAATCACAATTTATATGTTGAACAACCTGTAGAATATGCTATTATTTTTAATTATTTTATTTAGAATGTAGACATTGAATCACCTTTGGTCTAATGTTATTATACAAGCACCAATCGCCTGTTCACTGTGGATAGAAAATATACTCATGCACTGAAAATGATGCATGTCTTTTAGTCCGGTTGAAGGTTGCAAAAAGTGTAGGTCCGCAACAACTGCGTTTGATTCAAAAATAAAAAAATTGCCATGTTTTCCCTGTACGATACCAATGTCTGAATAAAAAAAAATACAAACAAAAAATCATATTATTTACATTTTAGGTATTTAGAACATTTTGTAATCCATAGCGAAGTCCAGTTAGGCCATACATCAAGACAACTACTAAATTCAATAGTAGTAAGTGTACCTTACTCACTGATGTAGCCATTATCAGTCTGTGCTTGAAGAGAAAAGCAAATCGAAATTGTATGCTTTAGTTCACAAAGGCAACGGTGGAGGGTGTTGGGAAGGAAGGTTGAGCCTGTGGCTTGTTTTAGATTCTGAAAAAATACTTTGTCAAAGAGTTTCTTACATTTCTGGAAGGAACACTGTCCTAGCTTAAAGGGGAGTTTGGTTTATCATCATGGTGCTGGGACAGAAGAGTTTTGGCTGAGGTGACAAGAAGAGCTTCAGTAGGGATGAAGAAGAAGCTGATTAAATGGCATGAACATTACACAGGTACAGCTTGTGCTGGGGACATAAAAAAACTCCCCAATATGCAGTTTGGTCAGAAAACACAGTACATACCAGCCAGAAGTTTGGACACCGACTCATTCAAGGGCATTTATTTTTACTAGTTTCCACATTGGACAATATTGGTGAAGACAAACTATGAAATAACACATGGTTGTAACTGCAGAGCACATGTGACTACACTAGCCCAGTCACACAGACAGCTGATGATGCTGTGGGTGTGCAAAACCACCTAGTTTCTGCGCAAACTGTCATAAATCATTTAAGAGAAGCGGATCTACTCGCTTGTCTTATTGCAACCAAATGCATTGGTTAACATTGTTAACTTTTGATGGCCACTAATGGCATGTTGGAAAAATTTGATCTTTTCAGATGAATCCTGTTTTCTGTTGTGCAGGGCAGTAACTCGTAAAATCACTGAAATTGTTTAATATTTTTGTTCAGTGTATATCCAATCCCTGAACGGTCAAGATTAAAATGTTTTGTTCTGTGCTTGAACAAGACCGATAATTTCTCCTCTCTCCGAATTAGAGTGTCTGTTGAAATGTAACCCTAACCATAGCCCTACACTCTTGTAGGTGAAAATTGTGGTTGAATTGAAGATGATTTCACACTTTTGGAAATGTAATGTAGTCATTGCTGTTTTGAGGTTGACATTTTTGCTTTCCCATATTAAAGCTTAATTTAAAGTTGAAATGAATGAAGGATGGTAATTTGTTGGAATAGTAAATCTACACTTTCTGTGGATGTAGCTTAAGTATCAACGATTAGGCACCTGCATGAGGAATTGATCAAAGTTTTGTTTAAAACAGTATGGGAATTTAGGGCCTGATTTGAAGGTAGAGATGATGTGATGGCATATCGGCGATCTGAAATGGCCGGTAAGTGGACAGAGCAAGCGGTGTTGGAGACTGGAGAAGCATAGTGGAATAAAGTGTCGTCCAGCATGAAGCACAACAGTACTGCTCTACAAATGAAAAACACTACGGTATGCAATGTGCATGTTCGAGGGCACAAGGGATCCAGAGAACAACTTCGGATGACTGTAAAGTATACCTTAAGAGATGCATCTATTGTGACTATTTAGTGCTTTACATTGGTGCTTCCTAATGTAATCTTTTGTGGACAGACTATGTATTGGAAATATGTCAAAAACAACAGGATATGTGAGAAGTGGCAGATTTAATTCCAAGGCTTTTAAAAACAAGATTTTGCTGGAGGGGACATTTTACCAATATATTGCCCTTAATTTTATTGCAAACCTAATCAAATATCAGACCAATTACACAAAACTTTAGTTCAGGGTTTACCAAGATAATTTTTAACAAAAATTCTGGCACAAATTGGAAGGTTAACCGCTTTGTCGTTGTTAGGCCAAGGTGTTGCGTCTATCCTTGTGCGTCGTGGCCTTAGTCACTTTTGATCACTTCATTCTTTTTGAGGGATTGGAAACTGATTTCGATCTATCTGAAAGATATAAGTTCATATCTATAGTTCACCCTCCAAATCATTTCTGGAAACTGTGTTTATTTTCATTGTTATGCAGACAACACACAGCTGTAGCCTTCATGACCTACACCGAAAGGCTTTTTTCAGATGTAAATGGGGTTAAAGGGCAAAAAGTAACAAAATAATAAGTAGGAATCATCTGTTTGTTAGTGGATACAAGAATAATTTTGAGCGGGATATGAAAGTTGCATGTAAATAGTTTACTACAAAAATTAGCTTTGTTTCTGGGATATCACGCACGTGTAAGTGGTCACTGTGTTTGAGTAATGGTAAAATTTACATCAGTAACCCACAGAGATATTTTGTGTTTCTCACATTTCACAATCCTGTGTATTTGTTGGTGGTTTCCCATGTTGTTTGAATTTAGATTGACTGGCCTAATTACGAACAAATGGTTCTTCCTGCTAAATGGCACATCCCAACTGGGCTTATGCAATTAAAAAGGTGTGATTGAAGAATTGATTGTGAGGCCACCTTGACAGATATTTTATGTGAGGATTCCAAAATAATCTTTCCACTAACAAAGGGAGAGATAAGCAGCCAATTGGAATGACTGAGCCCCAGTTTTAATGCTCTGTAAGTCAAGCTGATGCCTCATTTTAACTTTCTAGAATGTATCAAATCTCTCTTTTTCATCTGTTAGTTCTGATTCACAACCATTAATGTCCAACTTTAGGTTAGGGATATGCACATCAAGGAGCAAAGAAGACTGGGTTTGAATCAATGTGGTGATTATATCAATCATGGGCCTCTCTATACCTTCCTTTATCTATGCATACTGTAACAAGATTGTGAATATATATCAAAAGCTAAAAAAACACAGGATGGTATTATCATGTATTTTGATTCAGGAATTTTCTAACTCTTTTTAATAGTATTATTTTCCATGGTGGCTATACAATGCAAAGAATTCTGATAAAAATAATTGATGGAAATGAATAGTAACTGAAATTTGTTTTTATTCTTATGCAGTTTATTGCTATTGCCTTCTTCGACACAAAAGAATATTACTCCTACAAATTTAATCCAGAAAAATAGCATCAGAAGATTTGGACCTCCTCTTCCCTCCCCACTACAAACAGTATAGTCCACTCATGGTCTGTAAAGTTATTTTATACCTTACAACAAAGAATATTGAAATCACCATGGTCACCATCATAACAATCTCAATTTAATTCCATTTAGAGTTTCCCTTGTCATCTCTGTCAGTGGCTTGTCAACAGTACATGCAATACTAAGACAAAGTATTCTAATTCCTATGCAATATACACCGATCAGCCATAACATTATGACCACTGGCAGGTGAAGTGAATAACACTGATAATCTCGTTATCATGGCACCTGTCAGTGGGTGGGATATATTAGGCAGCAAGTAAACATTTTGTCCTCAAAGTTGATGTGTTAGATGCAGGAAAAATGGGCAAGCATAAGGAACTGAGCGACTTTGACAAGGGCCAAATTGTGATGGCTAGATGGTTTGGTTAGAGCATCTCCAAAACAGCAGCCCTTGTGGGGTGTTCCCAGTCTGCAGTGGTCAGTACCTATCAAAAGTTGTCCAAGGAAGGAAAAGCGGTGAACTTGCGACAGAGTCATGGGCGGCCAAGGCTCATTGATGCACGCGGGGAGCGAAGGCTGGCCCATGTGGTCCGATCCAAGAGACGAGCTGCTGTAGCTGAAATTGCTGAATAAGTTAATACTGGTACTGATAGAAAGATGTCTGAACACACACTGCATCGCAGTTTGTTGTGTTTGGGGCTGCGTAGCCGCAGATCAGTCAGGGTGCCCATGCTGACCCCTGTCCACTGCCGAAAGCGCCTACAATGGGCATGGGAGCATCAGAACTGGACCACGGAGCAATGGAAGAAGATGGCCTGGTCTGATGAATCACGTTTTTTTTCACATTACGTGGATGACTGGGTGTGTGTGTGTCACTTACCTGGAGAACACATGGCACCAGGATGCACTATGGGAAGGAGGCAAGCCGGCGGAGGCAGTGTGATGCTTTGGGCAATGTTCTGCTGGGAAACCTTGGGTCCTACCATTCATGTGGATGTTACTTTGACACGTACCATCTATCTAAGCATTGTTGCAGACCATGTGCACCCTTTCATGGCAACGGTATTCCCTGATGGCATTGGCCTCTTCAGCAGGATAATGTGCCCTGCTACAAAGCAAAAATGGTACAGAAATGGTGTGAGGAACACAACAACGAATTCAAGGTGTTGACTTGGCCTCCAAATTCCTCAGATCTCAATCCAATCGAGCATCTGTGGGATGTGCTGGACAAACAAGTCTGATCCATGGAGGCCCCACCTCGCAACTTACAGGACTTAACGGATCTGCTGCTAATGTCTTGGTGCGTGATACTACAGTACACCTTCAGAGGTCTAGCGGAGTCCATATCTCGACGGGTCAGGGCTGTTTTGGCGGCAAAAGGGAGACCTACACAATATTAGGCAGGTGGTCATAATGTTATGGCTGATCTGTGTATGTATGATTAAACTATTGTTAAACAACAATAACTATTGTTATTAACCTAAGGGATACTATTTGCTATTCGAAAGAGCTAATGAAATTTGCTCTAGAATATTATATCAATGATAGTAATGTAAGCATTTTCAAAAATCACTTAGCTATGTATAAATAAAAACATTCCATAAATTAATTATTAATTATTAATAAAAATCTAAATGCATTATATATTGTATTACACTGTTGAAAAAAGTCACTGTTGAAAAAAAACAATTTTTGATAAGGTTATTTTGTTATCACGTCCATAGTGGTCCCAAATCCAGTTTGCACAACACAGCATGTTATTGAATGATTTGAATTTGAAAAGCAGGGTTACAATAGAGATACAATGAAAACCAAACGACCATGATGAATTAATTTCCAATGGATGAAAAGACACTGAAATGACAACAGGCTCATTTCATTGATAAATTACTTCTTTTCTAACATGAAAATCAATATCCAACAGCTGTGACTGGAAATAAGGTTCATTCAATTTCTGCTCCTAAAAATAATAGAGAATCAATGTTATTCATCACTCAAACACAGAAGATTTAATGGTGATTCATCAGGTTGTAAAATACATTTGTGAACTTTATAATTATCTGTGGGTCTCTTGCTGATCATGACAAGTGCCTAAGCATACTAGACATGTCCTCAGGGCAAATTTTATTTCCAATAATCATCAATATAATTATTTTGGTCTTAGAGGTGATATTTTTCCTGATGAACCACACATTTTATATTTCCCCCTACACATCTACACAAAATATAGAACATTTTCAAAATTATTATAAAGAAAACAAAGATGCCTTGATTATGTATTCACACACCAGAGGTAATGGTGGAAGCAC
This sequence comes from Esox masquinongy, assembly GCA_016801175.1. Taxonomy (NCBI): domain Eukaryota; kingdom Metazoa; phylum Chordata; class Actinopteri; order Esociformes; family Esocidae; genus Esox; species Esox masquinongy. The sequence continues at coordinate 14,175 of JACXGI010005075.1, read as the reverse complement.
CTTATGAAACATTACAGCTGATAAGAATATAATTCTAAAAACTCTACACTACACTTGTGTACCATTTACAAGCAGACAGTCTTGTTCCACAACTGCTGAGTTACTACTGACTTTTAAAAAAGTGCAGGAATGCGGCATATGTTTTGTGATGGAACTGTAAGGAGGTGCTGCAGCACAGCAGATGGCCCCTATTGAAATGAATGGCATCAGTGCAATCAAGGTTGTGAACAGGACATTGAGGTAACATTTCAAAGTTTGGTTGGAAATCATTTGTAGACAGTAATATTCTGATTCGAATTGTCTGATTTTACATCTGAATCCTTTAGCAGACGTTGTAATCCAGAGCTATTTGGAGAAACAATTATGGTTAATTGCTTTGTTCAAGGATACACTGACAGTTTGTTCACCTCGTTGGCTTGGAGAGTGGAACCAGAAATCTTTTGGTAATGGATCCAATGCTCTAATTACTACCCTACACTATCAGCTGCCTTTTTCAAGCTAATTTATCTGCTATTTTGATAGAAAAAAAACATTAATTTGAATCTAAGTATCTAAAGACCTAATAACATGGACCTGAGCTGTGGTTTTGACCAGATACAGTACATCCTCTGCACAGATATAACATCCTATGTGCCCAATTTACTTTTCAATACCACATTTCTTATGACTGATTAAATAGATGATTTCTGTGCATATAAATATCTTTCAATGGTCTATAAAGTATGTCAATGGCATGAATACATAATAGAATAGCAGTATTAGACTATAACTCCATTAAGAGAGCTTTATTGATCATATAGACACACACACACACACACACACAGGCAGAGTTGGGGAGTAACGGATTACAAGTAATCCGTTACATGTAATAAACAGTAACTGTAATCCGTTACATTACCAACTAAAATTTTGTAATCGGATTACAGATACTTTTGAAAACAATGATTACTTTTGGATTACTTCAATTGAAAAAGAATAGGTGCACGAAATAATGATGACACGTTGCATTCTTGATTGTTTCATTTAATGTTTTAAAAACATTGTTATTTGAACCAAAATGACAATTGAGTGCCTCAGCTGTGTGTGTGATCATCATGTGCGCAAAGGTGGACACGCATAATCAGTTTAGTGGCTGAAGAAGCCCTAGTTTAATTGGTACAAACAGAGTGTATCTACGGTAATATTAGCCAACCCATTTAAAGATGATTTAGTTATCTACTCGACGCATTTTTCTCAGAACAATTACAGGCGATAGGCCTACCTTGTGTTATATATTGTTCAAGTTTCAAGGTTTATTTGTCAAATGCACCGAATAACACAGCCAAGAACAGTTGCACTGAAAAACTCAGACAGGAAATGTTTATGAAGATTAGGCAACTATTTATTAGATAGCTGTAACATGGGGCTGCCTTCAAGATAAAACATTATATGGAATTAATCACGATATTTAAGGAGAAATGATGTGTTGGGAAGCACTCTGATGTGTTGGGAAGCATGTCCATTTATTTTTCAACAATGTTTTGAAGCAATTAAAAACATGAATAAGACAAATAACAGAAAAGGCTAACACATCCTTTGATTTTGGGTTATGTTCAGATAAACAGCCAGATTCTGGAAGATCGAGGGTTATTGGATTAATTGGAACGACTGAATATCTGACAGACCTTTAGTGTGTAATGTAGAGATGTAGCCCAATCATATTGAAGTAGAAAGCAGTGGTTTAGAAACCCTTTCCAAAGGCGCTGTACAAAACCCATAAGGTAAAATGCAAATTCCGTTTTTGGCCAGCCATGTAAACTCTAACATTGATTGATCCCGCAAAAGGTGTTCAACTGGTTATAAGTTATCTCTTTTTGTTTTCTAATTCCTCTTAATATGAAAGTAATCTAAAAGTAATTGAAAGTAATCAGATGACGTTACTGAATGAGTAATCTAAAAGTTATCTTACTGATTACAAATGTGGACAGGTAACTTGTAACTGTAACGGATTACATTTAAAAAGTAACCTACCCAACCATTTATATAGGTATATACAACTGTCTCAAAGGTATATTATTTTCCCCTCTCATTTACCACTCCCATTAACAGAATACCTCCCGGGCCCTGAATTCTTGTACTGTGTCAGTTCCCTGTGTCTCTCCCTGTTACTATACATTGTCTTTGGAAAGTATTCAGACCCCTTCTGAAGCACACAGCCTAGACAACACTGGAGTGGCTTTGGGACAAGTCTGTTAATGTCCTTGAGTGGCTCAGCCAAAGCCCGGACTTGAACTCCATTGAACATCTGTGGGGGAACCTGAAAATCACAGTTTATGACGCTCCCCATTCAATCTGAAAGAGTTTGAGAGCATCTGCACGGACGAATGTTGAAACTGCCCAAATACAGGTCTGGAAAGCTATTAGAGGCATACCCAAGAAACAAGAAAGCTGCCAAATTCAGATATAAAATACAGAGTTGTGAAAGTTTAGAATCACCTTTAGCTGCAACGACTATCATAAGTGCTTAAACCAAATATTAACTTGGGATGTAAAGAAAAATCCTCATCTCTTAAATTTTGTATTAATTTCCTAATCTCTTTAATATTTCACTTTGAAAATATGCAGAAAATTTTGTAGATTGGTAGGAAATTATGATTTAATCCCTTTAATATTTCTGTTTAAGGCAAAAACATGTTATACACTGTAAGGATTTTCCAACTCATTAGACTTTCATTAGTGACTGGAAGTGCATGTCAAGGCCATCTGTCATTTGCTATACATTGGTGAAGACCTGGACTATGCAGTACAATGTCCCAAAGTCAAACTGTGAGGAAGGATGCTTTAATTGCTGACTTAATAGGCATTGAGGAGTCATTGAAAGACACACCTCCTTTTCTCAGTGAGTAACTTCAAGATAACCCTCCCATAATGCCATTGACTCACATTCAGTCCAAAGCGGCTATAAAATACAAATGAATAACTGTTAAAAACCTAGAAAAATGCATCAACCTAGAAGTACTTAAATGTAAATATGCATTGGAACTCAGTGTCTCTTTTTGTTGATCTTTGTCGGAATTAAATTTCCACCCAGTTTCATTGTGTGTGGAATCTACTAGATCATTCCAGCCAACCAAGGAGGAAGGAATAGCCCCACTGTTCCTAATATACACACCAGTACAAACATCCAGAGAAATATCCTATCGATGACCATTGCCACATACTTCCAATCCTCCTTTACCTGGTGGAAAAGAAAAGAGATGAGATTAGTCATTTTTAATCTCCACAGTGCATCAGACATAGACTGATATTTCTGCCCTTGAACAATTCTCTGTGATTTTCTTTTTATAACAAGGGGAAGCAATTCCTTAAAAGTCAACCAAACTCAGCTTGCTTACGAAATAGTCAGGGCAACATTGTCAAGCATTAATTGGTTTAAATGGGTGGTATGTGTTGACTAGAGCTTCTGGCTTTATGTTGAGTTTGAACATCAGGCTTATCACTGAGCAATATCAACATAGGATTAGCAGTATTGTGCATTCCTATTTCAGAAACCTTTCATAGACAGAACCAATCTTTGCCCGTGAATTACAACAGTATATTGTCAAAATATGTGTGTCACATCAATAAATATGACTTCACATTCAGCTAAACATTTTAGACTGTATACTTATAGGCTTTAATTGTTATTGAGTTTTTATATGGATCATTTAATCAAGCTATATCAAGTTTAAGGGGAATCTTGAAAATAGCTGAAAAAAAACCCGTGGCTTTTTAGTGTTAAGTTAGTGTTAAGTTAACCAGTCATGGATAATGCAGCAATGAAGTGGCACTGTTGGAAAAGGTTACGTCAACAAACTCACAGAGAAGTCAGCGTCCTCTGCCCTGAGATGGTCAGTGATGTACTGTACGCCCTCTATTGCACTTCTCAGCGACGGGGATATTGTGGGCACCATGGTTTCCTGGGTCTCTAAATCCATGGAGGGCTCTCTAAAAGAGGCTCCAACGATGTGCTCTAGCAGGGCCTGTCTCTTTAGCCTTCTTTCACCTTTTCCTGTGCCAGCAACAGGAGCCCCACCCCCCTCCTCGTGTACACAGCGATACTTGAACCTGTTGGACTGGCAGTGGTGCTGGGCCCGCTGCGGGCAAACCCGGTTCTGTCTTGTGCCGTCGCACGCTTTCTCTAAACCGCGGCTCCGCCCATTGCGGACAAGAATCCGTGGTTCATCCTGTGGCAGAGAGCGGAGGGGGCCTAGCGGACCCAGAGGTAGAGACTGGGTCGAGGTGGAGGACGATGCGGTGGAGGAGTGGGGTGAGGCGGACAAAGAGTACGCAGTGTTCCCGGGCTTGGGAGGTTTTTCCATCAGAATGGAGTACTGGCTGGATAAGGAGTGGCAGAAATGATTGGGGGCCTCTAAGAGGATGCCCTGAGGTGAAGGCGGGGAGGTTAAAGAGGAGAAGGCCAGAATGTTGGGACTGTCAGAGGTGGTGTTGGGAAACGTGTGGTCCTGCTGTCTTAGCATCCCGTCCCAGAAAGTCTGCAACTGACCGGCTGCTGTCGTAGAGCTAGTTCTATGCATCATCTCAATCAGCTGCCTGCAATTTTCCTTAGCCATGGTCGGGGGGCGCTTCATGAAGAGCAGGCGAGGCACCAGGTCCAGGAAGATCCGTCGCACCCATTGTGGCATGCTGTGAGTGCGTGGCGAGCGGTGGTGCACGTTGAGCACGAAGACGGTGATGATGATTGAGAGGGTGACAAAGATCATGGTGAAGAGGAGGTACTCGCCTATCAGCGGGATGACCAGCGAGGTGGACGGGATGATCTCGGTAATGAGCAAGAGGAAGACGGTGAGGGACAGCAGCACGGAGATGCACAGGGTGATCTTCTCGCCACATTGGGAAGGCAGGTAGAAGACCAACACAGTCAGACAGGAAATCAACAAACAGGGTATTATCAGGTTAATGGTGTAGAAGAGAGGCAGCCTGCGGATGATGAAGTAGTAGGTGATGTCAGGGTAGATCTCAGTGCAGCATTCATACTTCTTGGTGTTGTACTTGCCCACAGCGTTGACGATCACCCACTCGCCACTCTCCCAGTAGTCCATTTGGTCCACGTCACTGGCCATGCTGATCAAGTCGATCTTTGCACGGTCATAAGTCCAAGAGCCGAACTTCATCTTGCAGTTCTGCTGGTCGAAGGGGAAGAAGGTGACGTCGATGCTGCAGGAGGATTTGTAGATGGCTGGCGGCATCCACTTGATGCGCCCGTCATAGAACAGGTGGGCTTTGGTCAAGTGGGTCACTGCGAAGTCACCATCAGCACTACAGAAGAAGCATATTAGTTAAATATATACAATTTCAGTTTAGCATCTTTTAAATACATAATTTAATTTCACAATATGTAAACGCATGGTGTGAAGACAGAGGAACGAAATCCTGACACAACAAGTTCAAGGGGGTATAGACTTTCTATAGGCACTGAAACCACTAAATCAGGCAGTGAAGATGAATCATGCAGGTCCGAATGGGTGTCTTTAGTGGAACTGAAGGGATGAGTAACAGAAGGAACATTTTGAATTTGAGTGGAATTATGAGAAAATCAACCCTTCATTCATAACTTGCTGTGCAACAGTCAAATGATTACACCATTATAATGCATACACCCATGTTGTTTGAAGTGAATTGTCAGCAAAAACAAATTCATTACTTATTATAAAGTACAATGTCAGGCCTCCAGATGAATTCAGACGGGATGCGAATGGAGGTGATGTTTTCATACTCCTCGGGGTTCCAGCGGAGCTTATAGTCATTCCATTCCTGTTGAATAAAAATGCTATGCTTTATTCATGCAGTCATTTTTCATTATAAATAAAACATTTCAAAGGTATACAGTGCCTTGCAACTTTACTGAATTAGAAATGGACATTTAAATGGCACTCTATTTTAAAACGTGGACACTTAAAATCAAAATGTTTGTAGTATATGATGGCAGTCCTTTAGCACTAACTGCATCCACATGTTGTGTTCATGCAGGTACAGTAGTGTGAGGAAGTCTCTATGGAACTTTCAGGGGAATCTGTCTGGTCCCAGGTCTGAAAAACTGTATTTAATAAACTGTACTGTTGGGAAACCTGAAGGAGAGGAAAGGCAGAATTGTGCTCTACCATGAGGTGTTTATTTTTGGGAGAACTTCTGGAGATACAATAGAGATGGTTTTAACACCCTTGAGACACATTATTATTATTATTTATTTTACTCTTATGCCCTGCTCAAAAATGACAGATTCTTCACCTTGGACATCAGAGAATTGAAGCTGAGTGTAATCAACATTAATAGTGACAAATTATACTGGTGTAGTATTTGTGATCATGTGTTTTTTCTCCAGTTAGGGAAGGGTGGAGATAGAATGGGTAGGAGGGAGCAACATGAACAAAATAAATACAACGGTGGTGGGGGGTTAAATGAGTCATGACTGAAGAAGTATTATATGATAATAGCTTTTTTGCCAGGTAAGTAGCCTGAAAACACATTCTCATTTACAGCAAAAACCTGGGAACATTTGAGGTTAACTGCCTTGCTATCTGTCTCCCGACTTTCTATTTGCAACTGCAAAGCTGATCTATTCTTTAGAAATTGAGGTGAACATACTTTAATTGATTTGAACATACTTGTTTCACCCAGACATTAGTCGTCATCATCTGGTTCTTCTCATCCTGTTTACACAAAAAGAATGTTCACAGTTCACAATTTTTACTTTTCTGACATCTATGGCATGACAAAGCAGTCAGTGGGTCACCCACCCACACGCCAGCAATTTCCATCAGCTCTTGGTCATGAAAATGATGACCAGATTTAATTCTTAGAAATGTGGGACAACACAAAATACTTTCAGTAAAAGCCAACAGTCAACTTCCTACCACAGCAAACTGCACACAATATCTTCTCCACAAATGATGACTGAAATACACACTGATCTTATGGCATCATTTTTATGCCATATGTATTGATTTTAAAATAAAATAAATTGTAAACATGAAAAAAAAATATTTTCAAGCTAAAACTATACTAAGTTCGCACAAAAAACACTTGCAAGCAAATTATAATTAAAATGAGAACAAAAATACAGTATAATCTCTGTGAATTTCTTTAAATGAGCAGCTGTCCTTAAAGCCAGATCCTGTTTGTTTCATATGCCTCATGAGTATTTAAGAAACCATGTTTGAAAGATGAGTCTGTACTACTGAGTGGCCTAACACAGTGGACGAATTCTCAATCACTAGTCTCATATTTACTTAAATGCATTAACCTTTGAAACGTAAGAAACCCATGTTTGGGGTACCTACAGTTAGGTCTGGAAATAATTGGACACTGACACAAGTTTTGTTATTTTGGCTGTTTACCAAAATATATTGAAATTACAGTTAAATAATGAATATGGGCTTAAAGTGCAGTCTCTCAGCTTTAATGTGAGGGTATTCACATCCAAATTGGTTTAGGAATTACAGCCCTTTAATATGTAGCCCCCTCTTTTTCAAGGGACCAAAAGTAATTGGACAATTGTCTCAAAAGCTGTTTCATGGACAGATGTGGACTATTCCTTCATTATTTCTTCATCAATTAAGCAGGTAAAAGGTCTGGAGTTGATTCCAGGTGTGGCATTCACATTTGGAAGCTGTTGCTGTGAACCCACAACATGCGGTCAATGGAGCTCTCAGTGCAAGTGAAACAGGCCATCCTTAGGCTGCAAAAACAAAAGATCCATCAGAGAGATAGCAGGAACATTAGGAGTGGCCAAATCAACAGTTTGGTACATTGAGAAAAAAATAATGCACTGGTGAGCTCTGCAACCCAAAAAGGCCTGGACATCCATGGAAGACAACAGTGGTGGATGATCATAGGATCCTTTCCATGGTAAAGAAAAACCCCTTCACAACATTCAGCCAAGTGAAGAACACTCTCCAGGAGGTATCCAAGTCTACCATAAAGAGAAGACTTAAGCCTCAAGAATACAAAGGCCAGATTAGACTTTGCCAAAAAACATCTAAAAAAGCCAACCCAGTTCTAGAACAGCATTCTTTGGACAGATTAAACTAAGCTCAACCTGTACCAGAATGATGGGAAGAAAAAAGTATGGAGAAGGCTTGGAACAGCTCATGATCCAAAGCATACCACATCATCTGTAAAGCACAGTAGAGGCAGTGTGATGGCATGGGCATGGATGGATTCCAATGGCACTGGGCCACTAGTATTTATTGATGATGTGTCAGAAGACAGAAGCAGTCGGATGAATTCTGAATTGTATAGGGGTATATTGTCTGCTCAGATTCAGCGAAGTTGATTGGACGGCACTTCACTTTACAGATGGACAATGACCCAAAACATACTGCAAAAGCAACCCAGGAGTTTTGTAAGGCAAAAAGTGGAATATTCTGCAATGGCCCGAGTGAATCACCTGATCTCAACCCGATCGAGCATGCATTTCACCTGCTGAAGACAAAATTTAAGGCAGAAAGACCCACAAACAAACAACAACTGAAGACAGCTGCAGTAAAGGCCTGGAAAAGCATCACAAAGGAGGAAACCCAGTGTTTGGTGATGTCCATGTGTTCCAGACTTCAAGCAGTCATTGCCTGCAAAGGATTCTCGACAAAGTATTAAAAATGAACATTTTATTTATGATTGTGTTCATTTGTCCAATTACATTTGAGCCCCTGAAATGAGGGGACTGTGTATGAAAATTGTTGCAATTCCTAAACGTTTCATACAATATTTTCGTTCAACCCCTTGAATTAAAGCTGAAAGTCTGCACGTCAATTGCATCTCGGTTCTTTCATTTAAAATCCATTGTGGAGGCGTACAGAGCCCAAATTATGAAAATTGTGTCAGTGTCCAAATATTTCCAGACTTAACTGTATATTGAAGTCAGTCTAGTATGAGAACAGTAGCCCCTACCCACGTGAAAGCTGAGACTCTTACCTTTCTGTGCCTTCAAATCTTTGGTGCGACTCACTCCCATGGAAATCTACCATTTTGTTTATTACACAGAACTGGCTTGCATGCAATGGTTAACCGACAGTCAGTAAAGTTCAGTTGTTACTGTACATTGAAGGGGTTTTAATCAGCCACAACAAAGAAAGCTAACCACGTCAATGAGCTGGGCGATGGAAAGGCCAAAGTGTACCAACACCACGTCGGAGGTGTTGGCCACGGGTCGGGACAGCTTGTTGTAGTTGGCAAACAGGTTCTCGATGAGCCTCTCTTCAGCAGCGTGTGCAGTATGGAATGCATGGATCCGAGGTTCACCTAGAGAGCACAGTGGGAAAATAAAGACAACAGTCAGATTTTGCAGTTTTACACAACTCAAAGAGAATTAAGCTACTGTGCATGCTGGTGCAAATTAAAGTGTTGATCTTAGGCCAGGGCTATACAATCTACATACAGTGGAGTGTGAATGTGTAGGTTGCCCCTGTGTGAAATACTTATTTGTTTATCATAAACCTAGTGTTATCTCTTTTCTTTTGGTCATATTGCATATGCAATATGGAAGTAAAGCATTGGAATATGGAAGTAAAACAGCAACCATGTAGTATCTTACTTTTGATACTTGTCTACTACCTATAGTACCAACTATTTTGGACATTTTGTTTTGATGTTATGATAATAACCTCCTAAATAATTTCAACATTTACACATGCATTTGGATTGGACTTTTAACTCCAATGCACCAACGCATTTGAACTGTGGTTTGTGTCATCTAACCACAAAAGGAACCAAGCAAGCCTAGTTCAACCAGCCTGCAATTGAAAGTGATAAATGTTGTTGCCTGCACAGGATTCAAATCAGGTTCGCGCACATAAGTGGCTGCATCTTTCGCTACTATACCACGGAACTGCACGCTTTTCAAGTGTCGGTATAGCGTCTCGAAATTAGACCATTTTGTCACACATTAACATCACGCAAAGTTTGAATGTTTAGCTAGACACCATTAAGCATTGTGTTAAACTGACTAATGTTTCTTATTAAATTTACCTCCACCACAAATAGCATCAATGAACTGTATGGCTTTTGCCACTGGCCGTTTTAATAGCTTATTAGCCATTCGTGAATGACACTGATACAATAACATCAATATAGGTGACGATAGCTGACTTTTTCATCAAGTGAAAAGACGAGATAATCGTGTAGTCAGCTAAGTTTTTGTTTATTCTGAACAAATTCTAATGCATAATTTGAAAATCCACCAGCACTGTTTTATTTTAGGCTTCCTATAACTTGGGATGTCGCTAGAAAATCATGGATGGGGGGGACTAAGCCTCGTTTTGGGGGGTCTGGGCATACTACCCAAAACATCTTTCCATCATGTATTTTTAGAGTAACAACAGGTGTAAAAGCTATCAAAATAAGGTTATTTTTGGTCTAGGTTGGCTACAAGTATACCTGTCTCATAGATTGTCTTACACACTGATCTAAAATGACTTAAAGTCTATCAAAATAAAGAAATTAAAGTCCAGTCTGTCTTCATCCATCCGACACCACCAAAACAGCTGTACTATGTAGCCAAATTATTTTGTCAACTATAATTTATAGTAAATGAACATCTACATACAGTATATTCTGTTTCTAAGTGAGATTTCTCTGAATCATTCTGGATCATTTCAAAAACACATTTAGTCATTAGCCCATTCATCTCGGAATAAAGTCATTAAAAAAACTACCGGATCTCCCTTCCTCTGAACAGAATACGTTGCAATACTTCAAACCCAAACAAACATGAATCTGTGAAACACACAGTTTTGCAACTGTGTTCCTGATGATTATTAGTGATATACAAAAGTTAGCTAGCATGTCATTAATGGGAAATTCATATTTTCAGTAGTTGGTTAGTGTTAAAAAAAAAAAAACGACCCCCTATTATCGTCCCCAATACTCCCCTAAATCCCCCCTAAAACAGGCCAAGCAACGTACCTGCCTATAACGTAGCTACTGAAGGTTGTAGCCAGCTAAATTTTTTGTCTGTCCTGAACAAATCCTAAGACTTAATTTGTTTCGACTGTGACGGGAGTCGAATGCAGGACCTGTTGTTTCATAGTCCGTGTCTCTGACCACAACACTATTTAATAAGGGTTAGTCTGTCAATTGGTCACTCACTCACTTAGTAAGAGACATTTGCTCTTCTAAACTGGCTCCGCTTACCCAGTCCGGCAAAAACTGATCTACATGTTCTCAAAATACATATGCAGCATGCAGTATAGCATATGAACTATAAAAACCTCCCTTCCACCCCCTGTCAAAAGCACATGTAGTATCTTATGATTTTCTCAAAACACATCATAAAAATGTCTCTTAGCATTGGATTGGGAGGTGTTATCTAAAAGATGACCTCTGCTGAGTGTTGGCAAATGGTACAATTAGACAGTATAAGGTACTATAAATAGTGAAAAAAGAGGATGAAGAGGAGGCAGGCTAAAGTTCAGTCTGATGACATTTATTTCCAACCTGTACATGCTGATTGTGCGATCTGACGCATCTCTCCCCCCTATTGCTCTTTTCTTACTCACATCCTCTCTAATCTCAGTCACCATCTCAAATGTGTCTTGTTCTTCATTATTCCTCTCCTGTCATTATATCCAACCCCGCCCCATTCAGCTGAGACTAATGGACTCAATAATGTCCCTTCTTAGAATCATTCACATAGCTGGAAGGATGACTGAAAGATTTCTGAGAACAAATACGTCGTGCCAAGAGTACAAAATCTGGTGGAGTCCAATATTTTATTTATAATGTATATTACCTTGTCATTACACAGGACTGTAATAGCCGCCTTTCGTCAATGATAATAGTTGTGATCTCTGCCACATGCTTATTGTTTTCTCTATCAAACATCTTGCACAACTAACTTGCATGACTTGATGACGCACAAGTGGAGAAGGACCATGTCATTTCATACAAACATATCTTCTGCCATGTTCCATCTGCTCACTGCCTCTCCCCGATTTACAATTGACCCCTTTCAAAAGAAAGGCTTAAAGAATGCAATAGGTGAGGAAATGAAATTGTGAAAACCCCATTGCGTCTTCGTATGCATGGCTTACATTCAGCTCCTTGCCTCCTCTCAATCACAGCCGATGGGCTGTCCTTCAGGTGTCTGAAATTTGGCATCCTTTTCTAAGGTTCGGGATCAATAGAGTATTAAATGGATGTAATTTCTCTGTTCCCACCTGGATCTGTTTGACATGTCCAGATACATCGGCTTTAGTTAAATGGATAAGCTTCCTGCATTGCTTCTCAATAGATAAAAGTACAAAAAGTACAAAAGTGCAAACCCCATTTCCAAGAGTTGTAACGATGTGTAAAATGGAAATGAAAACAGAATGCAATGTGCAAATCATTTAAACCCAATATTCAATAGAAAATAGTATAAAGGCAACATATCAAATGTTGAAACTGAGACATTTTATTGTTTCTTGAAAAATACAGCTCTGGAAAAAATTAAGAGACCACTGCAAAATTATCAGTTTCTTTGGTTTTACTATTCATAGGTATGTGTTTGAGTAAAATGAACAGTTTTGTTTTATTCTATAAACTACTGGCAACATTACTCCCAAATTCCAAATAAAAATATTGTCATTTACAGTATTTATTTGTAGAAAATAACTGGTCAAAATAAGCAAAAAAAGATGCATTGTTTTCAGACTTCAAATAATGCAAAGAAAACAAATTCATATTCATTTTTCAACAACAAAATACTAATGTTTTAACTTAGGAATAATCCTGATTTTTAGTCACAGCTTTCATGCATCTTGGCATACTCTCCACAAGTCTGTCACATTGCTGTTGGGTGACTTTATGCCACTCCTGGCTCATAATTCAAGTAGCTCGGCTTTGTTTGATGGCTTGTGACCATCCATCTTTCTCTTGATCAAATTCCAGAGGTTTTCAATGGGGTTCAGGTCTGGAGATTGGGCTGGCCATGACAGGGTCTTGATCTGGTGGTCCTCCATCCACACCTTGATTGACCTGGTTGTGTGGCATGGAGTCCTGCTGGAAAAACCAATTATCAGAGTTGGGGAATATTGTCAGAACAGAAGGAAGCAGGTGTTCTTCCAGGATAACCTTGTGATTGGCTTGATTCATGCGTCCTTCACAAAGACAAATCTGCCCGATTCCAGCTTTGCTGAAGCATCCCCAGATCATCACCGATCCTCCACCAAATTTCACAGTGGGTGCGAGACACTGTGGCTTGTAGGCCTCTCCAGGTTTCCGTCTAACCATTAGACGACCAGGTGTTGGGCAAAGCTGAAAATTTGACTCGTCAGAGAAGTTGACCTTACGCCATTCCTCTACGGTCCAATCCTTATGGTCTTTTGCAAACTTCAGCATGGCTCTTCTTTGCTTCTCATTGATGAAGGGCTTTTTTCTAGCTTTGCACGATTTCAGCTCTGCCCCTAGGAGCCTGTTTAAAACCGTCCTCGCCGTGCACTTCACCCCAGCTGCTGTTTGCCATTCTTTTTGTAGGTCACTTGATGTCATCCTACAGTTGTTGAGTGACATTCGAATGAGTTGACGGTCATCTCGGTCAGTGCGGTCAGTGGACGTTTTGGACGTCGTTTTCGCCCTCTACCAGTCTGTGGCTTTGTTGTCCCCAATGTCTGTTGCTTGACCTTGTTCTTATGAACCGCCGTCTTTGAAATTTTCAGGATGGAAGCAACCTGACACTCACTGTTTCCCTCTGCCAGTAAAGCCAGCATTGAACCCTTCTTTTCCTCACTCAAAGCTTATCTTTTCAACTCTTTTGTCATACTGAATAGTTATTTTTTTATTCAAATTCCCTTTGAGATACTATTTGCACTGTTTTTGCCATCCAGCCGGTCCTATTGCAAGAGGATAGTAATGACCACAGCAGCGGTTTTTATACTTTTCCTCTTTAAATTAGATTTGGTTCAGGTAATCATCTAATCAGTACCTCATTAACCCTTAAAGGGCTAGGGTTTTAAAGTCCTCCTGTCACTACCTTGACATTTTGGCTTCTAAAATGGTCATCCTTTATAGTAGAAGGAAGTGCTTTGTATTCTGGGATTCTGCAGACCCTCAGCTACATGGAGGATGTATTGAAAACAATTTTTTTGAGACACTTACATGAGTAATAATGTGAAATAGTCAGAAAAATGTAAAAACGCATGAGCACATATTTTGGTTATA